>APFE031122967.1:7616-60682 GCA_000404065.3 Pinus taeda
GATGATTGTACACATTCTGCACATGTAAAACTCAAAGAATCCACACACATGGGATGATAGCCTCCCCTATGTTTAGCACATCTATAATTGCGCTCTCCACAGCTCAACTGGCCATAGAACATTTCAGGTGGGCTTGGGATTCCAGCCACTATGTCCCACTGATGTGGTCATGCCATTTGCATCTACTCAGGTAGGTTTGGCTCATGTCTAGTCTAAAATAGAGAAGGCAAACAACTTCATTGAGCACATCCAACATATATTCCAATAGGTCCATAAAATTCTTGAGAAATAAAATTCCAAGTAAAAGCAACGAGATGATCAACATCGCATGCCACACAAGTTTCAGGTGGGCAACAAAGTCTGGTTGCATTTGCAAAAGGAATGCTTTACTGGAGCCTATTGGAAACTCAGAATACTCTGATATGGTCCTTACACCATTACCAAGGCTATGGGAGACAATGCATTTGAGCTCATCGTTCCCCATTCCTTGGTCTGCACCTAGTGTTCAATGTGGATAGCCTTCAGACATACTTTCCACCATTATTAGACACATCTGACATTGCTGAACAAACCACACCAGCAGAGTTAAATCCAGATTGCATGGAACAAGCTGCAACTAATCAAATCATGGACACATAGACCAAGCACACTCTCTAGCAAAAGATCCAACTATATCGAGTTGTCAAAGAAGGCTAACTCCTTCACCAGGGCAAGTGGCTCACTAGGGACCAAGTTCAACAAAAGCTTCCTCATCTCATGGAGGAACTCAACGAAATGGGGACCATTGCTTCGTAATGCGTGAGGAATGATCTAGGTGGATATTGGTGGCCACCTGTAATTTCCACTTAGATCCACACCATTGTTTCTTTCAGTTTTTTAGTTTCCATAATTGTAGCACACTTTACTAATTTTAGTAGTTTTTCGGGTCTTGAACTTCTGGAGCCGTTTTGAGGCCCTAAACAACGTTTTTTTGGAAACCTGGGAGAAACATAGGCTAATGGACCATCATTTCTCTCCCCAAAGTTTTAGTCATCAGATAGATATTTCTAACAAGGTATTGTGCGTCTCAAACGGAGATCATATGCCAAAGTTATGACCTTGGGAAGTTGATGTACCAATTTACCCAAAATGGGGCCCATAGTTTGGCACTTCATCTCCTAGGGTTAGGTTTTTGGATATTTAGGGTTTTCCATTGTTTCTCAACAATAAATAGTTCTTCGAGCCTCATTGTAAAACATTTCAGAGGCATGTAGCCGCCACATGTCTCCTCAGAGATAAGCTATCATCGCCTGAGCTAATTTATTTCCATTTCTGTTTGTAAGCATATTTCAGTATTTTACATTAATGAAATGAAGTATTATTTATGTTGCATCTCTATATTTATGGTTATCTCTGTAATCTTTTGCGTTCCTCTTTAAATTCGGATCAGGATAGTATTTTTTCATGCAAATTGAGCTTCATTTATGAGGGAAGTTGTAGTCAAAGCTAATTGTAGAATTTCTTTCAAGCTCCATAGACATTAGGGTTTGGTTAAAACCACTCATGTAACCACTCCTAGAGTCATGGATTCGACTAATGAGCCTAAGGAGAATTTGGTTTTGATCTTTATGTATCATTTTCTCAGTCATTGGACATCTGAGGAGAGAACCATTATAGCCTGTATTTGACATTTTTTGAAATTAAAGGACACAATTTGTAGCTATTATTTAGGAATTACTGTGCAGTAAGTTTATGATGTAATTTTTTTCCATGTTATTACTTTATATGAATGATATTTAGCTTCCTTTTACATTCATCATCTCTTCAATATTTTTCCTTGTAATTGATAAACTGAATTCTTTCCCACTAAGCTTTGTTCTCATGGAAAATTATTATATGTTATTTTCACTCTGGCTTAATTAATTCATGTCTCAAGCTCATTAAGAACTTCATGCTTCTTTTCAACACCATACTACATAGAAAAAACCTAAAATCCATCACAAAATTTTTGGTTCCTTGATCATTCATATCTTTGTTGTTGTAATCTTTTGACCCTCTGACCTAGCTACTTGGTTTTTCTCCCTTTTCCAGCATAAAAAACACTAAATTTCCCAAAACTCAACTGAGCTTGGCTATCTAGCCTAAAATCCTTTGTCATCCCGTCATCTCTTGGTTGTGATTCCATAGATAAAGCCCTCTTTGGTTTGGTAGGGCTAGCTACCAAACTAAAAGTTGATATGTGGTTACCTCCATCAATTTCCTCATCAACCTAGGACATTATGGGGGATAACATCTTGGCATCGTTTTCAGGGAAACGACTGTTATATCATTATTGGGGTTAGTTCTATTAGTGCTTTCAAGACTGGTTTTGTGAGTGACTGATTCCAGTATCCAAAGGAAGGATGACTTAAGTAATCATATCAAGTTCAAGGTGTAAAAAACTCTGGCTCCTAAAAGATACACGAGGTCAAATCCTGACCCAAATCCACCAACTATTGTTGATGATCCAAAGAAATTACTTAAGAAATTTAAAAATCCTATTCCTGAAAGTTAACATAGAAAATTGGTAAAAACTACATCTCTACCTAATCAATTATTGATTGTTGAAGATATTTGTTTTGATATTCAGTTTGAACAATCTTTGTTTCAATCTAAATTTGAGTCTTACCTTTTGGAAGTGGTTTTTGATCCCATTAGGTTTGATTCATACCTCCCTTATGCTAAATCTCTCTTTCCAAAACTAATCACAAGTTGTGGTTAAATTTTGATAAACTTCAAATCTTAGCATACCAACTTCAAATCACTACCGAGAAAGCTTACATTCAATATCAACTTGAAGACTTGTCTACTACTTCATCCTCTATTTCATCTCTAGACGCATCAGCTACATCATCTTCCATTGTTAGTTTACCACTATCTCCGCTAGTGTCATCATCTCCATCAAAATATCTTATTGTAATACCTACACAACTCATTGTAGTACATCTACTACCTCCTCCCATAGTCATGGCACAATTTTCTCCTTTACTCTTACCTGGTGAACTTGCTGCCCTACCTTAGAACTATGGTCAAAGACTCCCTCTTTTTGATGGAACATAAGAGATTACAGCTCAACAACATGTTGATAAAACGATAGATTTTATTGACCTTTAAGAGGTTGATGAGGAGGATGCAAATATTAGAATCATAGCCTAGAGTTTTCCCAGAGATGTGAAGAAATGGTTTCGCAGTTTAGCAGCCAATTCCATCAATAGTTCCCAGCAGTTGATAGAGTTATTCTTAGCCCAGTGGCAAGAGAAGAAAAATCCATTACATATTCTGGCTAAGTATAGTGCTATGAGAAGAAACCCAAATGAGACAGTTTAGGAGTTTACAACATGGTTTAATCTAGTTTATAATTACGTTCCTAGTGACATCAAACCTACCCCTGGTTTAGCTCTTCTCCACTATCATGATGCCTTCGATGCAGATATGGAATATCAGCTTACGGAGAGAGATCTTGGAACTTTGGAAGAAATGAAGTGCAATTATGTAAGTGTGGAAGCCAATTTTCTTATCAAAAAGTCCAAAATCAAATCAGAGAAACCTGAGAAAAAAGTCACCATTAAGGAGGAGTCATCTTCTTCTTCTAAGGTAAAGACTAACACTCTGATTAAAATAATAGAAGGATGACAGACATAATGACTATTATTGATAGACAAGTGAAGCCTTCAACAAGGAATCCAAATTATAGGGGCCAAGAACAATTAGAGTTACGAAATAAGGAGAAAGAACAAAAAACAGGATCCTCAAGGATAGATTAGAACACCATTTTAGCAAAATTACACACAAGGCTCAAAGGATGATGAAGAAGAAATTGCTGAGGCTAATCATTTTTTTGAGGAAGATAAATCATCTACTTTTTTACTAAGGAAGATCAGTTTTCTCAGCTATCAATAACACTAAGTGATCATCATCTTGCCCTTGCCAATGATGATTCATGGGAAATGAAATTGGAGAGTATCAGAGGGGATATCAGAATGCACTCAATCATTTGCAGAAACAATACAACTTGAGGAGAAGAAATGTCCCTGTAACATTACATCAGAAAAGGAAGAATGTTTAGAAAGATACACAAGATAAAGAAGTAGCTCCTGCAGATTGAAACAGAGAAAAAAAAATTGTCATTCTGAGTCTGGATAAAAATAATGAAGCTTTTACCAGCAATGTGAGGAAGGACAAGGAGGTTCAAACTGAAAGTAAAGAAAAGGAATCTCAAGCCAAAGGAGAGCCTGAAAGGAAAGACATTACAACAAAAGAGGTAAACAAATAAGCCAATCTATTTATCTTAGAGAATGAAATTTCCAAATTGAAAGTTTCAATTCCTCTAACTGAACTAGTTCATAATGAATTGACGATAATGAAGTTCCCCCTTTCTATCTGAGTTTGAAACTCCATGAGTTTATACTCCATAATGACATCTTAGATTCCTATGCCTCACATAACCTGATGCCAAAAGATATTATGGAGAAATTAGGATTAGATATTACTTGAGCTTACCATGACTTTTATTCTTTTGATTCGGGGAGAGTCAAATGCCTTGGCCTTATCAAAGATCTAGTAGTGTCCCTCAACCAAATCCCGGCCAAAAATGCATTGATGGATGTAGTGGTTGCTAATATACCTCCACGGTTTGGCATGTTTCTTTCAAGGTCTTGGGGGGCAAAGCTGAAAGGAACCTTGCAACTTGATTTTTCAAATGCTACTATACCCTATCCATGTTGTACATACTGATCTAGTGTCTTTCATGTTGTATAGTGATTCAAATTCAGTTGATGATTATAGTAAAATTGTCTAGATTTCAAAAGTTTCGGATGTCATAAGTAGTGTACAGGAAGATTTGATTGCAAAAAAACAGGAAAATGATACTAAAATTTTGCCTCCGGAAATTTGATTTGAAGATATTGTTCAATCAGTGCCAGAAACTCATATTATTGAAAGAGTATGTCATCCTCCAGAAAATGAGAAATATCAATCCTCTAAAATTCTCTTTCCCAATGAGGAAGAATGCCTTTGGACCATTGAGTTTGATGGTGCATTAGGGAAGCAAGGAGCTCGAATCAGCATGTGGATTCATGGCCCCTTGCATTAGTCATGCAAAATTCCTTGAAATGTGAGATTAAGTTCTTATAAATTGGCTTTTGATTGCTCTAATAATGAGGTGGAGTACGAAGAACTGATTGTTGGCCTTAAAATTCTGAAAAAAATAGGAGCGAAGAGAATTTCAATTTATGGTGACTCTGAGTTAATAATTCAATAGGTAAAAGGGGAGTACTAGGCCAAGCATCCAAAGGTTCTAGCTTATAGAAATGTTGTCCTTGACATTCTTAAGAATTTTTCAGAGTATACTTTATCTTTGATCCCTATAACTCAGAATATGATGGCTGATTCTCTCACCACTGGAGCAAGTATGGTTAAGATTCCTACTACTTCAGGTAAGAAGTATTTAATTCATGTCAAACATCGCCCAAGGAAATCTTTGATCTGTTGAATAATATATAGATGAGTCCATGAAAGGCTACTAGCACAAGAGTTGTAAGTACAAATAAAACTAGCATTCATGTGGTGGATGGAAATTCTTGAGAGAAACATGATGAGGAAGAAGTAGCCATATGAAGAAGATTCTAGATATATACCAAGAAGGCCAATTTCCATGAAGAAAGGAATGACATGATAGAATAAGAAGGAAAGTGATCAATGTTTGTTGCCCTACAAGGAAGAAGTTCAACCAAATTTCACGACATCAAGAAGAGAAGTTGATCAAGCAGTTGAAGGACCCACAAAGAAAAAATTGTTGATAGATAGAAGAGTCCCTAGTTAAGAGGGAGCTCTGAAAAGTCCTTGATCAAGAGGGAGTTTGAATTAAGATCACCCCTGATTACAAAGGAGTGACTATTGTGGTTTTTCCATGTCATGTGTCATGCACTAGACAAGGATTAATAGGCGTAAGTCTAGATGAAGGCCATGAATGTAAATGTAGAGACATAATAGACACAAAATTCGTTTCTTCACTTGAGAAGAAATAATGGGAGGATTGGGTAATCACATGGCATCTGATACTCTTTGATGATGTGTAGGGTATCCAAGATAAGAGTACGCAAGAGGATTGATATTATTTTAGGGTTGGGAACCCAAGATAAGAATAGTCCTAGAAGGTCATACTCAGTGAACATCTGGGCCGACATGTACCTTGAGAGACAATGATGAAGGTGTCTATAGGTCATTAGTTTCACCAGCATTATAGCTCATGGTCTCGTAAAGAAATGGAGCTGTTAGTTAAGGCCTTGCACTATCACAATCTTGATTGATAAGATGCTATACAGATGGGATTACCAATCTGATTCTTCTTATGAGAAATCATTCAAATTAAGAATAACCAAGTACCATTGTAAATACCTCCCTATTTAAGAGGGAGTGTTGAAGAAAACTGTAACTAGCTTTTCTATTTGTCAATATAATTTTTATCTTTGTACTACTCAACAAAAATAAATATTATTTTTATTAACTATATAAATGAGTTTCTTGCTCATTCCATAGGTTTAGGAAAGTCAAAGAGTCAAATTCATGTGTAAAAAGCTCTTCTTGAGCATATGTGTACCATGTATACTAATCAAGAACAACCCTCCAAGACAAGCACAATCGTCCAAGATAAGAACGAAGAAGTATATCTACAAAATATGAAGAAAACAATTATGTCAACCTCAAATGCATATTAAAGAATAGTCATGTCATCTCAGTTAAAGTTACATGTCTAGTCATGAATACAAGTCGGCTTACGTACAAATAGACCACTATATATACCCCACTGGGGTCGCCAGAAAAAAATATCTTTGTACACCTCTGAAATTTGGTATGAGTGCAGGAAGTTCTAAAATTTTAGATGGAATAGTAAGGTACAAGATCTCGATGATGATTACAGGGTCTCCTCCTTGGTGGCACAAATCTACATGCAAGTAAACTATAGTGATAAGTAAATTTGTGCTTCGGTCGCTTCATAATCACAGTCTGGGCATATGGAAAGTAGTGATGACATACTAAATGAAATCATTGTCTCGGTGATATCTCAGTCATATACTCTTGGTTTAAGGATCATGATGATCCCACAATAGCACTTACCGTCTCAGTGTAGTTATGGCATAGAAGATCTCGGTGCAAGAAAAATATAGTCACAGTCTCAATTGTGATGATGTTGATCTTGGTGATCCAATAGTAACACATTCAGTCTTAACATACATTCAAGATGAAGTTATTCTCTCCACATATATATTTATGGAGAGATGAGTTACAAGGTTAGAATATCAATGGAAGTGCAACAATGGTCCAACTATAATAATGATGACCTCAGTGAAGCAACGGCGATGGAGATGATCTCAATAGTGACAAAGAAGAGGCTTGGTGTCTGGTCTTGGAGTTGCATAATATGTCAAGGGTCATGTTCTTGGTAATCATCAATTGGAATCTATATAAGAAGAATTATGTGCGGGTTTTCCTCTCCAAGACGAAGAGATTTTGTCTTTGGCAAAATGCTAGCATCTTGTGTTCTTGTTTCTTTGTTTATTGGTAGCTATTTGATGAAATAAGAAACACACACTCTAGTAATGTCAAAGAGAAGATTGTGCTAATTAGAAAATTAAAAATGCCTCTAAAATAGTTGTCATTCCTAGAAGAATATTATTAATGCTAAATACCCTAGATTCTTCAACAGAACTAATAGCTCATTGAGTAATAATTATAAGAGATAGATCAGATTTGAATTATCTACATTTTTTGTCCAAACAAATATATGTACTTCATCTTTTCTCTCAATGCTTAGCCTTCACATGGATTAGCATAGCCTTTTCACTTCACATCACTTTCAACCTTTTATATTCAACATTTATGTATAGTTTCCATTCAACATAAATTATCACTAATGTGCTTAGTGACATCAATAACATTTATCGAAATTAATCAATTAGCTTAATATTGACATCAATGCCAATATTGCCAACAATATCCCCCTTTGGCATTGATGGCAACTCATTTGTCCTCCTCTTTTTGTTGTGAAAGATATTTCTCCTTACCGGCCATAACATCTGCTTGTTTCTCATTTTCTGCCGATAACCTCTACTTACCTTTCTCTTTGACATCAATGGCGAGGGGTTATAGATGTCTTGTAGCAATGTCTTGTTTTGCATAAACAATGTTGACACTAGCATGACTGAATGTCACTCCAAATGGATTATTAGAGTTCCTCCATATTGAATGAATGCTACTATAACATGAACTCTTCTCTATATGACATATAAACATTGTAAGAGTGGTGAAAAATATTGTTGTGAGAACACTGTAAAATATTGCAAAAATACTATTGAGAGAACACCTTGTGTAACCATCCTCAATTATATATTCTGCATGCATGGAAAGAGCACAATGTAGATTCCAATATTTTATTGTCATTTGTTTCAAGTGAGCCTCAACCTTGAGTAACATAGTATTCCTTTCAAAGAATTTCTTGGCATTATTCTATTTTCATTTGTTACAAGTGAGTCTCAAGCTTGAGTAACACAGTAGTCATTTCAAACACTTTTTTGGCATTTGCAGATTCAATGAAATTATCTTCCAGTAAACTTATATAAGGCTACATCATAAGAAATTCAACAATTTTGCTTCTATAAGTCTTTAAGGGTCTTTAAGAACATGTTTTTCAAATTAGTTTCAACAAGTATATGCCAAAGGATTGCTCCAGTATCTCCAATGACTGCTTAAAAAACAATTGTCAACATATGCTTCATGTTGGCCTTAGGAGGTTGCTTTAGTGGTTTCCAGTCTTATTTCAAGGCTCAAAAGATGTCTTCAAGGAATTCTCTAATAGCTTCTTCAGAGATGTATTCAAAAATGTTCCTTCAACAATGTTTTGAGCCTAAAAGGTGTTCAAAAATAAACTCTAACAAATATTCAAGTATGCACAAGTTTTCAAAGGGTAGCTTCAACAAAACTTTAAATCTCCACAACCAGTTTACTACTGTTATAATTTCCAGTTAGGTATACCAAAATTGAGCCTTCAACTCTGCTCAGATAGGTCTCTTTATTAGGTCATGAAGGAATCTTACTTCAAAACAATATGCAAAATAAGCCCTAAATGTTCTTTGATCAAACTTGAAAATCAGTTTTAGTGCAACTTTCGACATCCAAAAAAATCAGACAACAAACTATCTCAGAATTGTTGTAAGAAAGCCAAATAAATTCCTTCTATGATAGCTTTCAGGTGGTCTAAAACCTCCCCTCACTTATTAATTGGTTGAGTTCCTTTTGCAAAAAAATTCTTAATGAAATCATCCACCAAATGCTTTAACATAACCACTTTATTTCTCCTTTTCCTGATCCAAATTGTCTGACAACTGAAATGGAGGATAAAAGATCTTTATTTGTAGAGGTTCAATCTCATGAACCAATGTGTCTCTAGGAAGAATTTGACCTATGCTTTTTGTTGAAGTCAGCCTATATAAGAATTATTTTTGTTTTGAAGGACCACATTAATATAGGAGGTGATTTATGAATTGTAATTGAGTTGACCACTTTTTAATTTTATGTGAGATCTAATTTGGGTTGCGTAGATGAGATTCATAGTAACTATGAACTTTTCATTTCTTTTATCACCTTTCATAGCCGATCTTATTTCTCTCCCTAGACATTTCAACAAATAACAATTCAACGAACCAACAAATTCTTGTTGGAGGCTCTATTCTGAGGAAGAATCACGTCAAGGCCTAAAAGCTTCATTTCTGCGACACATTAATAAGTGGACCTGTTAGTGTTAGCATTTTTTAGCCTACCACCAGTGACCAAATGTTCTCTTTCAAAATTTCCATTATGTTTTAGGTTCAAGTTTTTGTCATTTTACGAGGTCCTCCATTC
This sequence comes from Pinus taeda, assembly GCA_000404065.3. NCBI lineage: Eukaryota > Viridiplantae > Streptophyta > Pinopsida > Pinales > Pinaceae > Pinus > Pinus taeda. The sequence goes on from APFE031122967.1 coordinate 17,532, forward strand.
AAAACCTTTGGTCACTGGTTAGTATGTCTAGGGTTATTTTCACTTTCTCAAGAATTTTTACATGATGGTCACTTTCATCATTTAGTTGAGTGTATCATCATTAAGAGAATATCATCATCATGTCAGTCATCACCATCATGATTTCACTCGGTCTAGTGTCTGTAGTAGGTTCTTAGGCTTTCAAGTTCACCAACACTTTCATTTCATGCATAAACTCTAGGATAGGATGAATTGTGATAAGAAAGTATTTTCAATCAATTTTGATTTCAAATGTAATTTCATGTTTCTATATGCAATAAGTATTTCATAGCTATAGTTTCAAAGTTCCAAAAAGAAGGTATATTGTTCAAAAGAAGGTACAAAGTCTAGGTTACAAATGTCCAAGGCTGCCAGGTTCAAAAGAATGAAAGTAATGTTTAAAAAGACATTTCGGGCCCATTATCACTCAAAAGATTATTATGCTATCTCTATAAAATCCCAAAGAGATTCATACACATTCCATTTACATTCTTATCTTACCTTTTCATCGAGCTAATTCTTCCTTAGGCGAGAAAACACATGTTTTTTCAAAAAAATACGAAAATTTTTCTTAGCGTTGCGCTTACAGACAAGGTGTTGTGTTTCTGGAGGTGGTGTTATGCACAGAGACATTGCGCTACATTTTTGTGCTACGCACGGGACATAGTCTCACAAAATTGCGAGAAATCACTCTAATTCGAGTTTTCAAGCTTCTAAATCCAGTTTTCTTATCCTTTGAGCTTCATAATAGGTAAGTACACTCCTTTACATCCCCTCTTCCTTTGGCAAAACAAACAAAATAATTGTGGGTTTAGTCTTCTAGGATTTTCTATGAATTTCATGTTTTGAGATTGAAAATGATTAGTTGGAGTTTTGAAACCCTAAAATCACTATCCTTATACCTCTAATTGCATGCAACTAATCATTCCAATTCACCAACAAACCATTTCCCTTCATTCCACTTCACCTCCTTACAAACCCTAGCTCTAATCTATAAAATTGGGTTGCTTCCCTAGCTAGGGTTGTGTTTAAATTTTCTATCTCATCTCCCTCATTCATTTCCCTTCATTTAACCTCCTAAGGATTCCTAAAACCCTTGTCCATCTTCCAAAATTTCCCTACTCCCATCTCCCTTCCCTAACTCCCTCATTTCACCACTTTAAACAATTTTCACTATTTTTCCCCTTTCATATCATCTAGGGTTTCTAAAATGGAAGGAGAATATGCAGCATCAGAGAAAAGAAAACATCATAAAGGGGGGAATATTTTGAGGTATGAGCCCAAAAATTGCAATGATTTCAATTCTTCAGCATTCATAAGACAATGCTTTGAAGATGTCAACTGCCTAGGGTTTTGTCAAAGAGTGGGAGAGGTAGGTTTTCATGAGCAACTCACTTATCTGATTGCCACCAATATGAAAGGAGAGAAGCCCACCATTACATGGGTTGATTTCACATTCTCAATTGATGCCATCTATCTTGCCATAGGGATACCAAATCATGGGGAGTATTGGTTCAAAGGCATGAGCGTAGACCTTGAGCAATACAAACCCTTCTTGAAATCACCCTACAAAGAGGCTCATTCAAACATCATTCCATTCAGATACTTTTTGGAAAAGTATGCACCACTGATGAAGGTTGTGATGAATCTTTTTACTTGTGAGGGGAGGTTTTCCAAGTTGTATCAAAATCACATTAGAATTCTTATGCACTTCACAACTATGAAACCTATTAACATTTGTAACTACTTGTGTAGAAGTGCCATCAAAATGTATCAAAAGGTGAAAATGAAAAACAAAGAGCATTAACTCGACCTTTTCCACCATATTTTGATAAATTTTGTAGTCCTCCATCAATTAGCAAAAAATAGCATAGCATAGGATACGTTTATTGAAGCAGCCTTGTAGAGGCGTGAGACTACTTCACCAAGCCAACACCAACAGACATAAGCACAACCTAAGGAGGTAAGGTCATCAAAAAATTCAAAGGAGGTTCCCAAGGCACCTAGACCTGAGGTGACCAACACATACCAGAGAGGGAAATGGATTTTGTTTACTCCTCAAGTTGAGGAAAGGGCCAAGATTTCTACATTAGCACAACAGGGATCACATTTGCAGGATGAGGAGCTAATTGAGCATGATTTTGACATAGTTGACTTGGAGGTAGCAGATGATAATTAAACCTTGCAACAAGATGTCAAAGAGAATGATTCCCAAATCATGAAGCTCCAAGACAATTTGGAAAGGGCCAAATTTATCATTTCTTTCTTTGGGCAAGAAAACAGTCAACTCCAGGTCAAACAACTAATGATGGAAGAAGAGAAATTTAGGGTGTTGAGGAAAGAGGTCAAAGGTAAATAAGTCCTAGAGCATGATAAGAATGATGAAAAGGATAACCATTCGGAAGGAAGAGGCCTAGGAAAATGGGTCTTAAAAAGGCATTGCAGAAAGAAAGAGACCAAAACCTACTAGTAAAGGATTTGAGTAGTGAAGATAAAATTAGTATGGAAATCAATGAAGACAAAGAATTTTTGCTAGACAAATTCAATGGCCATCTAGAGAATATTCTTGAAAAGGGTAATATGGATAGCCAGATGTTGAGGCACATGGCCCACAACTACCAAACCAGAAATATGATTTGCAATATTAAGGTCAAATAAATGCAAAACAAGCTGAAGGAAACCCTAAAAGGAAACAATGAGAAGGAAAAATTGGAGATGCTTACTGAGGCATCAATGATAGCATAGTACACCCCATTTGGAACTTTTGGACCAACTTTTGGAGTATTTTGAGAATCTTTTGTTTTTTATGAAATTTGGTGCAAATTCAAGAAAATGGACTAGTTACATAGACACAGTGCCTTGGCATTGTGATTTTCCCTTAGAGCTCTAACTCACAAATGGTTTGCATTTTTGGAAATATGATGGCCTCCTCTAAAAACTCATATCCTCATATTTTTCAAACATGGCTCAAATTTTGAGAAAAATGAGAAAAAGGGGTCAAAAATCAACATTCTGCCCATAGGCGCTGCGCTTCTGGAGACACCTTGGGAGAATGAGTTTTTGGAGAATTCCCATGGGTCATTTTAAAAAATTCAAGACGTTATGGAAATGAGATAGGAAAGACTAGTTTACCGTTCTTTCATATTTCAATTATGACTTTAGGAAGGCACCTAAAAATGGCCTCAAACTTGGCACCGTGTTTCTGCAATTTTCTGAGATTTTAATTAAAAATTTCACTGTGTAATTTCTTAGAGTTTTTAGTTCGATTTTGGTGATGGTCAAATTGGTAAAGTAAATGAATGATAGAATGAAAGTAAATGTAAATATGATTTATTAATGTATGGATATGATCCAAGTGGATATTGGTGGCCACCCACCAATTCCACTTGGACTCAAACCATTGTTTCTTTTAGTTTTTTAGTTTCTTTAATTGTAGTACAATTTACTATTTTTAGTAGTTTTTCAAGTCTAGAAATTCCAGAGCCATTTTAAGGCCCTAAACAATGGTTTCTAAGAAACTAGGAGCAACATGTGTCCATGGACTAATGTTTCTCTTCCCAAAGTTTTAGTCCTTGGATAGATCTTTCTAACGAGGTATTGTGCGTGTCAAACGAAGATCGCATGCCAAAGTTATGACCCCGGGAAGTTGATGTACCAATTTACCCAAAATGGGGTCCAAAATTTGGCGCTTCATCTCCTATGGTTAGGTTTTTGGATTTTTAGGGTTTTACATTGTTTATCAAAAATAAATAGGCCTTCGAGCCTCATTGTAAGACAGTTTAGAGGCATGTAGCCACCACATCTCTCCTTAGAGATAAGATACCATTTCGCTAGCTAGTTTACTTCCATTTTTATTTGTAAGCATATTTCAGTACTTTACATTAATGAAATGAAGTATTATTTCTACTGCATCTCTATATTTATGGTTATCTCTAGAATTTTTTGCATTCCTATTTAAATTCGGATCACTGGTATCAGAGGGGCTGCTCTTTCTCTTTTTGTCTTTGCATGTCCCCAACAAGGTCGGGGCATAAATATTTTGGGCTTAAATTGGTTGAACCTTTACAAGACCAGCCTCACAAATCCCGATGGCCTCCCATGGTAGATGAAAAGAAAGACGAGGGGTAGGAGATCCTATCAAAATCTTGCTGGAAGAAGCCCTCGAGCAACAAAGGAACATGATGATGGACAACTTCGCCCAGACCCTTCAGCAGCTACCTAGGGGCAAGACATCTACTTCCAGAAGCTACTATGGAAGCAGCACACCCTTTAAGGTACAAGTTAACTTTGGCATTCCCATATTTGAGGGTTAAATAGATGTAGGCATTGTAGATAAATGGTTAAATCTTCTAGAAGGGTATTTTTATGTTCATGATTTTTCTAGCCAGGAAAATATTACTTTCGCTCTTCTCAAAGCCACCCCCCACATAAAGGATTTGTGGGAAACCTAGTGTGAGAAGAAGGATGAAAGTACATCCTCACTTTTTTCAGTTGCACCCACTTGGAATTCATTATTAAGCCAACCATACTTGTGGAAGCGACATGTTGTATATGAGTCAAGACCTCATGCTGTTATTTTTAATTTTGGAAATAACTTGCATAGGATACTGGAGGTATCACTGCCTACTGCCATCTCTTTGGTTCCTGCAAAACAATGCATTAAGCTCATTTCCAAAACTGGGAAATTTGTTTTCTTGATGATAAACCCTCAAGGAAAGAAGAATACGGTGGCCACGGCCTCTAGACAGGGCCCCTCTGCATGACAACTATAGATGGAAAAGGTCATGGAGGAGTACGAGGACATCTTCGCCTCTCCTACAGGGGTTCCTCTGCACTGTTAGGTTAAGTACTCTATCGATCTGACCCTAGGTGCGTGGCTACCCAATGGACCAATCTATGGGCACTTTGTTCTGGAGAATGATGAAATCAAGAGGTTTATTCAAGAGCTACTACAAAAATGTCACATCCAACCGAGTTCATCACCCTGTGGGAGCCCAATCGTGTTGGTACAAAAGAAGGATGGGACTTGGAGACTTTGTATTGACTATCAAATGCTGAACAAGATCATTGTCCAGAAGAGGTACCCAATCTCATGGATTGATGACCTTCTGGACAAACTGAAGGGTCAAAAATATTTTAGAAAGCTCGATTTGAAGTCAGGATATCACTAGGTACCAATCAAACCCTCCGATGTGTGGGAGACTGTCTTCAAAGATAAGGAGGGCATTTTCGAATGGTTGGTTATGTCTTTCGGGTTGACGAGTGCTCCTGCAACCTTCATGAGGCTAATGGATGATATCTTGCAGCCATTCACCAACTCATTTATAGTGGCATACTTGTATGACATCCTTATCTTTAGCCAGAGTTGGGAAGAGCACCTCCACCGCATCTAATAGGTTCTCCAAACACTGCGAGAACAAAAGTTATGTGCCAATTTGAAGAAATACACTTTCGATATGACCCAAGTTCAGTATTTGGGATAAATTATTGATGAATAGGGGGTGCATCTGGATCCAACCAAGATCCAATTCATTTGATATTGGCCATCTCTAGCCACTCTGATAGAGCTCTGTAGCGTTCTAGGTCTTTCCAACTTCTACTGTAGGATTGTGTTGGGATTTTCTCATATCACTTGGCCCTTGAGTCAAGTCACCAAGGGAGGAGCGAAAGAAAAATTCTTTTGGTTTGAATCTCAACAGAAGGCATTCACAGATTTGAAACATCACCTATGCTTGGCACTAGTTCTTGCATTACCAGACTTGCAACAACCATTTGAGATCGAAATAGATGCCTCTAACTATGCTATTGGGGTAGTCCTTACTCAACACAAGCATGCAGTGGAACATCACAATGAGATAGTTTCAAGCACAGTTTGGAAGTATCCCACTTATGACAAAGAGGTGTATTCCATTGTACAGGCCTGCCGAGAGTGGAAGCATTACATTTTGGGGAAGGGAATGATCATCTACACAGACCACCAGCCCTCATAGTTCATACAGATGCAAGGGAAGTTGCAGAATGATCACCAACAGAAGTGGTCCACATACCTGCAATAGTTCCATTTGAATGTAAAGTATAACCACCGTGATCAACTCTTATGGGAATGAGACTTCTGATTGGCCACTTCTATACAAAAGTGACCCAGAATTTGTCCACACATACTAGACACTCTTGGAGGGTCAGCAAGTTCCATATTTTCACCTTTAAGGTGCCCTGTTATGCCACCTGGGTCACCTTTGTGTTCTTTTAAGCGAATGTGCCAAGATGATTTGGGAAGCACACTACAGTCGAGCTATTAGGAATTTTCAGGTTGAGAAAATGATGGCAGTACTGGAGAAGTATTTCTATTGGTTGAATCTTCAACAAGATCTTGGGAAGTACATCAGATCCTGCACTGCTTGCACCATTGCCAAACATACCATCAAGATGTAAGGCCTCTATACTCCACTGCCTACCCCTAGTCGACCTTGGGAATCCATATCCATGGATTATATGTCGGGCCTTCCTTCTACTAAGCATGGAAATGACTTCTTCTTTGTGGTCATTGACAGGTTCTCAAAGCTAGCCATTATGGCGGCCTGCAAGAAGAATATCACAATAGAAGCCACTGCTAAACTCTTATTTGAACGAGTGTGGGTAAACTTTGGGATCCCATAGTCTATCATCTCATATTAAGACAACAGGTTCCTCAGTACATTTTGGTCTAGTGTCTGGTCGATTTTGGACAGCAAACTCACTAAGTGCATAGCCTTCCATCCCCAAATTGATGGCCAGATAAAGGTTGTCAACACGATGATTGTACACATTCTGCACATGTAAAACTCAAAGAATCCACACACATGGGATGATAGCCTCCCCTATGTTTAGCACATCTATAATTGCGCTCTCCACAGCTCAACTGGCCATAGAACATTTCAGGTGGGCTTGGGATTCCAGCCACTATGTCCCACTGATGTGGTCATGCCATTTGCATCTACTCAGGTAGGTTTGGCTCATGTCTAGTCTAAAATAGAGAAGGCAAACAACTTCATTGAGCACATCCAACATATATTCCAATAGGTCCATAAAATTCTTGAGAAATAAAATTCCAAGTAAAAGCAACGAGATGATCAACATCGCATGCCACACAAGTTTCAGGTGGGCAACAAAGTCTGGTTGCATTTGCAAAAGGAATGCTTTACTGGAGCCTATTGGAAACTCAGAATACTCTGATATGGTCCTTACACCATTACCAAGGCTATGGGAGACAATGCATTTGAGCTCATCGTTCCCCATTCCTTGGTCTGCACCTAGTGTTCAATGTGGATAGCCTTCAGACATACTTTCCACCATTATTAGACACATCTGACATTGCTGAACAAACCACACCAGCAGAGTTAAATCCAGATTGCATGGAACAAGCTGCAACTAATCAAATCATGGACACATAGACCAAGCACACTCTCTAGCAAAAGATCCAACTATATCGAGTTGTCAAAGAAGGCTAACTCCTTCACCAGGGCAAGTGGCTCACTAGGGACCAAGTTCAACAAAAGCTTCCTCATCTCATGGAGGAACTCAACGAAATGGGGACCATTGCTTCGTAATGCGTGAGGAATGATCTAGGTGGATATTGGTGGCCACCTGTAATTTCCACTTAGATCCACACCATTGTTTCTTTCAGTTTTTTAGTTTCCATAATTGTAGCACACTTTACTAATTTTAGTAGTTTTTCGGGTCTTGAACTTCTGGAGCCGTTTTGAGGCCCTAAACAACGTTTTTTTGGAAACCTGGGAGAAACATAGGCTAATGGACCATCATTTCTCTCCCCAAAGTTTTAGTCATCAGATAGATATTTCTAACAAGGTATTGTGCGTCTCAAACGGAGATCATATGCCAAAGTTATGACCTTGGGAAGTTGATGTACCAATTTACCCAAAATGGGGCCCATAGTTTGGCACTTCATCTCCTAGGGTTAGGTTTTTGGATATTTAGGGTTTTCCATTGTTTCTCAACAATAAATAGTTCTTCGAGCCTCATTGTAAGACATTTCAGAGGCATGTAGCCGCCACATGTCTCCTCAGAGATAAGCTATCATCGCTCGAGCTAATTTATTTCCATTTCTGTTTGTAAGCATATTTCAGTATTTTACATTAATGAAATGAAGTATTATTTATGTTGCATCTCTGTATTTATGGTTATCTCTGTAATATTTTGCGTTCCTCTTTAAATTCGGATCACGATAGTATTTTTTCATGCAAATTGAGCTTCATTTATGAGGGAAGTTATAGTCAAAGCTAATTGTAGAATTTCTTTCAAGCTCCATAGACATTAGGGTTTGGTTAAAACCACTCATGTAACCACTCCTAGAGTCATGGATTCGACTAATGAGCCTAAGGAGAATTTGGTTTTGATCTTTATGTATCATTTTCTCAGTCATTGGACTCATTGGACATCTGAGGAGAGAACCATTATAGCCTGTATTTGACATTTTTTGAAATTAAAGGACACAATTTGTAGCTATTATTTAGGAATTACTGTGCAGTAAGTTTATGATGTAATTTTTTGCCATGTTATTACTTTATATGAATGATATTTAGCTTCCTTTTACATTCATCATCTCTTCAATATTTTTCCTTGTAATTGATAAACTGAATTCTTTCCCACTAAGCTTTGTTCTCATGGAAAATTATTATATGTTATTTTCGCTCTAGCTTAATTAATTCATGTCTCAAGCTCATTAAGACCTTCATGCTTCTTTTCAACACCATAATACATAGAAAAAACCTAAAATCCATCACAAAATTTTTGGTTCCTTGATCATTCATATCTTTGTTGTTGTAATCTTTTGACCCTCTGACCTAGCTACTTGGTTTTTCTCCCTTTTCCAGCATAAAAAACACTAAATTTCCCAAAACTCAACTGAGCTTGGCTATCTAGCCTAAAATCCTTTGTCATCCCGTCATCTCTTGGTTGTGATTCCATAGATAAAGCCCTCTTTGGTTTGGTAGGGCTAGCTACCAAACTAAAAGTTGATATGTGGTTACCTCCATCAATTTCCTCATCAACCTAGGACATTATGGGGGATAACATCTTGGCATCGTTTTCAGGGAAACGACTGTTATATCATTATTGGGGTTAGTTCTATTAGTGCTTTCAAGACTGGTTTTGTGAGTGACTGATTCCAGTATCCAAAGGAAGGATGACTTAAGTAATCATATCAAGTTCAAGGTGTAAAAAACTCTGGCTCCTAAAAGATACACGAGGTCAAATCCTGACCCAAATCCACCAACTATTGTTGATGATCCAAAGAAATTACTTAAGAAATTTAAAAATCCTATTCCTGAAAGTTAACATAGAAAATTGGTAAAAACTACATCTCTACCTAATCAATTATTGATTGTTGAAGATATTTGTTTTGATATTCAGTTTGAACAATCTTTGTTTCAATCTAAATTTGAGTCTTACCTTTTGGAAGTGGTTTTTGATCCCATTAGGTTTGATTCATACCTCCCTTATGCTAAATCTCTCTTTCCAAAACTAATCACAAGTTGTGGTTAAATTTTGATAAACTTCAAATCTTAGCATACCAACTTCAAATCACTACCGAGAAAGCTTACATTCAATATCAACTTGAAGACTTGTCTACTACTTCATCCTCTATTTCATCTCTAGACGCATCAGCTACATCATCTTCCATTGTTAGTTTACCACTATCTCCGCTAGTGTCATCATCTCCATCAAAATATCTTATTGTAATACCTACACAACTCATTGTAGTACATCTACTACCTCCTCCCATAGTCATGGCACAATTTTCTCCTTTACTCTTACCTGGTGAACTTGCTGCCCTACCTTAGAACTATGGTCAAAGACTCCCTCTTTTTGATGGAACATAAGAGATTACAGCTCAACAACATGTTGATAAAACGATAGATTTTATTGACCTTTAAGAGGTTGATGAGGAGGATGCAAATATTAGAATCATAGCCTAGAGTTTTCCCAGAGATGTGAAGAAATGGTTTCGCAGTTTAGCAGCCAATTCCATCAATAGTTCCCAGCAGTTGATAGAGTTATTCTTAGCCCAGTGGCAAGAGAAGAAAAATCCATTACATATTCTGGCTAAGTATAGTGCTATGAGAAGAAACCCAAATGAGACAGTTTAGGAGTTTACAACATGGTTTAATCTAGTTTATAATTACGTTCCTAGTGACATCAAACCTACCCCTGGTTTAGCTCTTCTCCACTATCATGATGCCTTCGATGCAGATATGGAATATCAGCTTACGGAGAGAGATCTTGGAACTTTGGAAGAAATGAAGTGCAATTATGTAAGTGTGGAAGCCAATTTTCTTATCAAAAAGTCCAAAATCAAATCAGAGAAACCTGAGAAAAAAGTCACCATTAAGGAGGAGTCATCTTCTTCTTCTAAGGTAAAGACTAACACTCTGATTAAAATAATAGAAGGATGACAGACATAATGACTATTATTGATAGACAAGTGAAGCCTTCAACAAGGAATCCAAATTATAGGGGCCAAGAACAATTAGAGTTACGAAATAAGGAGAAAGAACAAAAAACAGGATCCTCAAGGATAGATTAGAACACCATTTTAGCAAAATTACACACAAGGCTCAAAGGATGATGAAGAAGAAATTGCTGAGGCTAATCATTTTTTTGAGGAAGATAAATCATCTACTTTTTTACTAAGGAAGATCAGTTTTCTCAGCTATCAATAACACTAAGTGATCATCATCTTGCCCTTGCCAATGATGATTCATGGGAAATGAAATTGGAGAGTATCAGAGGGGATATCAGAATGCACTCAATCATTTGCAGAAACAATACAACTTGAGGAGAAGAAATGTCCCTGTAACATTACATCAGAAAAGGAAGAATGTTTAGAAAGATACACAAGATAAAGAAGTAGCTCCTGCAGATTGAAACAGAGAAAAAAAAATTGTCATTCTGAGTCTGGATAAAAATAATGAAGCTTTTACCAGCAATGTGAGGAAGGACAAGGAGGTTCAAACTGAAAGTAAAGAAAAGGAATCTCAAGCCAAAGGAGAGCCTGAAAGGAAAGACATTACAACAAAAGAGGTAAACAAATAAGCCAATCTATTTATCTTAGAGAATGAAATTTCCAAATTGAAAGTTTCAATTCCTCTAACTGAACTAGTTCATAATGAAAAGTACAAATTCTGGATTGCTAAGATGTTGAAAGTAGATCAAATGTCATATACTGTCAATCTTACCAATTATGAACCTACAGTTTTAGTTGGTGTAGTTGTCTAGGGAAATATTGACGATAATGAAGTTCCCCCTTTCTATCTGAGTTTGAAACTCCATGAGTTTATACTCCATAATGACATCTTAGATTCCTATGCCTCACATAACCTGATGCCAAAAGATATTATGGAGAAATTAGGATTAGATATTACTTGAGCTTACCATGACTTTTATTCTTTTGATTCGGGGAGAGTCAAATGCCTTGGCCTTATCAAAGATCTAGTAGTGTCCCTCAACCAAATCCCGGCCAAAAATGCATTGATGGATGTAGTGGTTGCTAATATACCTCCACGGTTTGGCATGTTTCTTTCAAGGTCTTGGGGGGCAAAGCTGAAAGGAACCTTGCAACTTGATTTTTCAAATGCTACTATACCCTATCCATGTTGTACATACTGATCTAGTGTCTTTCATGTTGTATAGTGATTCAAATTCAGTTGATGATTATAGTAAAATTGTCTAGATTTCAAAAGTTTCGGATGTCATAAGTAGTGTACAGGAAGATTTGATTGCAAAAAAACAGGAAAATGATACTAAAATTTTGCCTCCGGAAATTTGATTTGAAGATATTGTTCAATCAGTGCCAGAAACTCATATTATTGAAAGAGTATGTCATCCTCCAGAAAATGAGAAATATCAATCCTCTAAAATTCTCTTTCCCAATGAGGAAGAATGCCTTTGGACCATTGAGTTTGATGGTGCATTAGGGAAGCAAGGAGCTCGAATCAGCATGTGGATTCATGGCCCCTTGCATTAGTCATGCAAAATTCCTTGAAATGTGAGATTAAGTTCTTATAAATTGGCTTTTGATTGCTCTAATAATGAGGTGGAGTACGAAGAACTGATTGTTGGCCTTAAAATTCTGAAAAAAATAGGAGCGAAGAGAATTTCAATTTATGGTGACTCTGAGTTAATAATTCAATAGGTAAAAGGGGAGTACTAGGCCAAGCATCCAAAGGTTCTAGCTTATAGAAATGTTGTCCTTGACATTCTTAAGAATTTTTCAGAGTATACTTTATCTTTGATCCCTATAACTCAGAATATGATGGCTGATTCTCTCACCACTGGAGCAAGTATGGTTAAGATTCCTACTACTTCAGGTAAGAAGTATTTAATTCATGTCAAACATCGCCCAAGGAAATCTTTGATCTGTTGAATAATATATAGATGAGTCCATGAAAGGCTACTAGCACAAGAGTTGTAAGTACAAATAAAACTAGCATTCATGTGGTGGATGGAAATTCTTGAGAGAAACATGATGAGGAAGAAGTAGCCATATGAAGAAGATTCTAGATATATACCAAGAAGGCCAATTTCCATGAAGAAAGGAATGACATGATAGAATAAGAAGGAAAGTGATCAATGTTTGTTGCCCTACAAGGAAGAAGTTCAACCAAATTTCACGACATCAAGAAGAGAAGTTGATCAAGCAGTTGAAGGACCCACAAAGAAAAAATTGTTGATAGATAGAAGAGTCCCTAGTTAAGAGGGAGCTCTGAAAAGTCCTTGATCAAGAGGGAGTTTGAATTAAGATCACCCCTGATTACAAAGGAGTGACTATTGTGGTTTTTCCATGTCATGTGTCATGCACTAGACAAGGATTAATAGGCGTAAGTCTAGATGAAGGCCATGAATGTAAATGTAGAGACATAATAGACACAAAATTCGTTTCTTCACTTGAGAAGAAATAATGGGAGGATTGGGTAATCACATGGCATCTGATACTCTTTGATGATGTGTAGGGTATCCAAGATAAGAGTACGCAAGAGGATTGATATTATTTTAGGGTTGGGAACCCAAGATAAGAATAGTCCTAGAAGGTCATACTCAGTGAACATCTGGGCCGACATGTACCTTGAGAGACAATGATGAAGGTGTCTATAGGTCATTAGTTTCACCAGCATTATAGCTCATGGTCTCGTAAAGAAATGGAGCTGTTAGTTAAGGCCTTGCACTATCACAATCTTGATTGATAAGATGCTATACAGATGGGATTACCAATCTGATTCTTCTTATGAGAAATCATTCAAATTAAGAATAACCAAGTACCATTGTAAATACCTCCCTATTTAAGAGGGAGTGTTGAAGAAAACTGTAACTAGCTTTTCTATTTGTCAATATAATTTTTATCTTTGTACTACTCAACAAAAATAAATATTATTTTTATTAACTATATAAATGAGTTTCTTGCTCATTCCATAGGTTTAGGAAAGTCAAAGAGTCAAATTCATGTGTAAAAAGCTCTTCTTGAGCATATGTGTACCATGTATACTAATCAAGAACAACCCTCCAAGACAAGCACAATCGTCCAAGATAAGAACGAAGAAGTATATCTACAAAATATGAAGAAAACAATTATGTCAACCTCAAATGCATATTAAAGAATAGTCATGTCATCTCAGTTAAAGTTACATGTCTAGTCATGAATACAAGTCGGCTTACGTACAAATAGACCACTATATATACCCCACTGGGGTCGCCAGAAAAAAATATCTTTGTACACCTCTGAAATTTGGTATGAGTGCAGGAAGTTCTAAAATTTTAGATGGAATAGTAAGGTACAAGATCTCGATGACGATTACAGGGTCTCCTCCTTGGTGGCACAAATCTACATGCAAGTAAATTATAGTGATAAGTAAATTTGTGCTTCGGTCGCTTCATAATCACAGTCTGGGCATATGGAAAGCAGTGATGACATACTAAATGAAATCATTGTCTCGATGATATCTCAGTCATATACTCTTGGTTTAAGGATCACGATGATCCCACAATAGCACTTACCGTCTCATTGTAGTTATGGCAGAGAAGATCTCGGTGCAAGAAAAATGTAGTCACAGTCTCAATTGTGATGATGTTGATCTTGGTGATCCAATAATAACACATTCAGTCTTAACATACATTCAAGATGAAGTTATTCTCTCCACATATATATTTATGGAGAGATGAGTTACAAGGTTAGAATATCAATGGAAGTGCAACAATGGTCCAACTATAATAATGATGACCTCAGTGAAGCAACGGTGATGGAGATGATCTCAATAGTGACAAAGAAGAGGCTTGGTGTCTGGTCTTGGAGTTGCATAATATGTCAAGGGTCATGTTCTTGGTAATCATCAATTGGAATCTATATAAGAAGAATTATGTGCGGGTTTTCCTCTCCAAGACGAAGAGATTTTGTCTTTGGCAAAATGCTAGCATCTTGTGTTCTTGTTTCTTTGTTTATTGGTAGCTATTTGATGAAATAAGAAACACACACTCTAGTAATGTCAAAGAGAAGATTGTGCTAATTAGAAAATTAAAAATGCCTCTAAAATAGTTGTCATTCCTAGAAGAATATTATTAATGCTAAATACCCTAGATTCTTTGACAGAACTAATAGCTCATTTAGTAATAATTATAAGAGATAGATCAGATTTGAATTATCTACATTTTTTGTCCAAACAAATATATGTACTTCATCTTTTCTCTCAATGCTTAGCCTTCACATGGATTAGCATAGCCTTTTCACTTCACATCACTTTCAACCTTTTATATTCAACATTTATGTATAGTTTCCATTCAACATAAATTATCACTAATGTGCTTAGTGACATCAATAACATTTATCGAAATTAATCAATTAGCTTAATATTGACATCAATGCCAATATTGCCAGCAATATCCCCCTTTGGCATTGATGGCAACTCATTTGTCCTCCTCTTTTTGTTGTGAAAGATATTTCTCCTTAGCAGCCATAACCTCTGCTTGTTTCTCATTTTCTGCTGATAACCTCTACTTACCTTTCTCTTTGACATCAATGGCAAGGGGTTATAGATGTCTTGTAGCAATGTCTTGTTTTGCATAAACAATGTTGACACTAGCATGACTGAATGTCACTCCAAATGGATTATTAGAGTTCCTCCATATTGAATGAATGCTACTATAACATGAACTCTTCTCTATATGACATATAAACATTGTAAGAGTGGTGAAAAATATTGTTGTGAGAACACTATAAAATATTGCAAAAATACTATTGAGAGAAGACCTTGTGTAACCATCCTCAATTATATATTCTGTAGGCATGGAAAGAGCACAATGTAGATTCCAAGATTTTATTGTCATTTGTTTCAAGTGAGCCTCAAGCTTGAGTAACACGGTATTCCTTTCAAAGAATTTCTTGGAATTATTCTATTGTCATTTGTTTCAAGTGAGTCTCAAGCTTGAGTAACACAATAGTCATTTCAAAGACTTTTTTGGCATTTGCATATTCAATGAAACTAGCTTCCAGTAAACTTATATAAGGCTACATCATAAGAACTTCAACAATGTTGCTTCTATAAGTATTTAAGGGTCTTTAAGAACATGTTTTTCAAATTAGTTTCAACAAGTATATGGCAAAGGATTGCTCCAGTATCTCGAATGACTGCTTAAAAAAAAATTGTCAACATATGCTTCATGTTGGCCTTAGGAGGTTGCTTTAGTGGTTTCCAATCTTATTTCAAGGCTCGAAAGATGTCTTCAAGGAATTCTCTAAAAGCGTCTTCAGAGATGTATTCAAAAATGTTCCTTCAACAATTTTTTGAGCCTAAAAGTTGTTCAAAAGGAAACTCTAACAAATATTGAAGTATGCACAAGTTTTCAAAGGGTAGCTTCAACAAAACTTTAAATCTCCACAACCAGTTTACTCCTGTTATAATTTCCAGTTAGGTATACCAAAATTGAGCCTTCAGCTTTGCTTAGATAGGTCTCTTTGTTAGGTCATGAAGGAATCTTACTTCAAAACAATATGCAAAATAATCCCTAAATGTTCTTTGATCAAACTTGAAAATCAGTTTTAGTGCAACTTTCGACATCCAAAAAAATCAGACAACAAACTATCTCAGAAGTGTTGTAAGAAAGCCAAATAAATTCCTCCTATGATATCTTTCAGGTGGTCTAAAACCTCTCCTCACTTATTAACTGGTTGAGTTCCTTTTGCAAAAAATTTCTTCATGAAATCATCCACCAAATTCTTTAACATAACCACTTTATTTCTCCTTTTCCTGATTCAAATTGTCTGAGAACTGAAATGGAGGATAAAAGATCTTTATTTGTAAAGGTTCAATCTCATGAACCAATGTGTCTCTAGGAAGAATTTGACCTGTGCTTTTTGTTGAAGTCAGCCTATATAAGAATTATTTTTCTTTTAAAGGACCATATCAATATAGGAGGTGATTTATGAATTGTAATTGAGTTGACCACTTTTTAGTTTTATGTGAGATCTAATTTGGGTTGCGTAGATGAGATTCATAGTAACTATGAACTTTTCATTTCTTTTATCACCTTTCATAGCCGATCTTATTTCTCTCCCTAGACATTTCAACAAATAACAATTCAACAAACCAAAAAATTCTTGTTGGAGGCTCTATTCTGAGGAAGAATCACGTCAAGGCCTTAAAGCTTCATTTCTGCGACACATTAATAAGTGGACCTGTTAGTGTCAGCATTTTTTGGCCTACCACCAGTGATCAAATGTTCTCTTTCAACATTTCCATTATGTTTTAGGGTCAAGTTTTTGTCATTTTACGAGGTCCTCCATTTAAAACCTTTGGTCACTGGTTAGTATGTCTAGGGTTATTTTCACTTTCTCAAGAATTTTTACATGATGGTCACTTTCATCATTCAGTTGAGTGTATCATCATTAAGAGAATATCATCATCATGTCAGTCATCACCATCATGATTTCACTCGGTCTAGTGTCTCTAGTAGGTCGTTAGGCTTTCAAGTTCACCAACACTTTCATTTCATGCATAAACTCTAGGATAGGATGAATTGTGATAAGAAAGTATTTTCACTCAATTCTGATTTCAAATGTAATTTCATGTTTCTATATGCAATAATTACTTCATAGCTATAGTTTCAAAGTTCCAAAAAGAAGGTATATTGTTCAAAAGAAGATACAACGTCCAGGTTACAAATGTCCAAGGCTGCCAGGTTCAAAAGATTGAAAGTAATGTTTAAAAAGACATTTCGGGCCCATTATCACTCAAAAGATTATTATGCTATCTCTATAAAATCCCAAAAGATTCATACACATTCCATTTACATTCTTATATTACCTTTTCATCGAGCTACTTCTTCCTTAGGTGAGAAAACACATGTTTTTTCAACCAAATAGGAAAAATTTTCTTAGCGTTGCACTTACAGACAAGGTGTTGTGTTTCTGGAGGTGGTGCTATGCACAGAGACATTATGCTACATTTTTGTGTTGCGCACGAGACATAATCTCACAAAATTGCAAGAAATCACTCAAATTTGAGTTTTCAAGATTCTAAATCCGGTTTTCTTATCCTTTGAGCTTCATAATAGGTAAGTACACTCCTTTACATCCCCTCTTCCTTTGGCAAAACAAACAAAATAATTGTGGGTTTAGTCTTCTAGGATTTTCTATGAATTTCATGTTTTGAGATTGAAAATGATTAGTTGGAGTTTTGAAACCCTAAAATCACTATCCCTATACCTCTAATTGCATGCAACTCATCATTCCAATTCACCAACAAACCATTTCCCTTCATTCCACTTCACCTCCTTACAAACCCTAGCTCTAATCTATAAAATTGGGTAGTTTCCCTAGCTAGGGTTGTGTTTAAATGTTCTATCCCATCTCCCTCATTCATTTCCCTTCATTTAACCTCCTAAGGATTCCTAAAAGCATTTTCCATCTCCCAAAATTTCCCTACTCCCATCTCCCTTCCCTAACTCCCTCATTTCACCACTTTAAACACTTGTCATTATTTTTCCCCTTTCATATCATCTAGGGTTTCTAAAATGGAAGGAGAATATTCAGCATCAGAGAAAAGAAAACATCATAAAGGGGGGACTATTCTAAGGTATGAGCCCACAAATTGCAATGATTTCAATTCCTCAACATACATAAGACAATTCTTTGAAGATGTCAACAGCCTAGGGTTTTCTCAAAGAGTGGGAGAGGTAGGTTTTCATGAGCAACTCACTGATTTGATTTCCACCAATATGAAAGGAGAGAAGCCCACCATTACAGGGGTTTATTTCACATTCTCAGTTGATGCCATCTATCTTTCCATAGGGATACCAAATCATGGGGAGTATTGGTTTAAAGGCATGAGTGTAGACCTTGAGCAATACAAACCCTTCTTGAAATCACCCTACAAAAAGGCTCATTCACACATCATTCCATTCAGATACTTGTTGGAAAAGTATGCACCACTGATGAAGGTTGTGATGAATCTTTTTACTTGTGAGGGGAGGTTTTCCAAGTTGTATCAAAATCACATTAGACTTCTTATGCACTTCACAGCTATGAAACATATTAACATTTGTAAATACTTGTGTAGAAGTGCCATCAAAATGTATCAAAAGGTGAAAATGAAAAACAAAGAGCATTAACCTGACCTTTTCCACCATAGTTTGATAAATGTTGTAGTCCTCCATCAACTAGCAAAAAATAGCATAACATAGGATAGCTTTATTGAAGCAGCCTTGTAGAGGCGTGAGACTACTTCACCAAGCCAACACCAGCAGACATCAGCATAGCCTAAGGAGGTAAGGTCATCAAAAAATTCAAAGGAGGTTCCCAAGGCACCTAGACCTGAGGTGACCAACACATACCAGAGAGGGAAATGGATTTTGTTTACTCCTCAAGTTCAGGAAAGGGCCAAGCTTTCTGCATTAGCACAACAGGGATCACATTTGTAGGATGAGGAGCTAATTGAGCATGATTTTGACATAGTTGACTTTGAGGTAGCAGATGATAATTAAACCTTGCAACAAGATGTCAAAGAGAATGATTCCCGAATCATGGAGCTCCAAGACAATTTGGCAAGGGCCAAATTTATCATTTCTTTCTTTCGGCAAGAAAACAGTCAACTCCAGGTCAAACAACTAATGATGGAAGAAGAGAAATTTAGGATGTTGAGGCAAGAGGTCAAAGGTAAATAAGTCCTAAAGCATGATAAGAACGATGAAAAGGATAACTAGTTGGACGGAAGAGGCCTACGAAAATGGGTCTTAAAAAGGCATTGCAGAAAGAAAGAGACCAAAACCTACTAGTAAAGGATTTGAGTAGTGAAGACAAAATTAGTATGGAAATCAATGAAGACAGGGAATTTTGGCTAGACAAATTCAATGGCCATCTAGAGAATCTTATTGAAAAGGGTAATATGGATAGCCAGATGTTGAGGCACATGGCCCACAACTACCAAACCAGAAACGAGATTTGCAATATTAAGGTCAAATAAATGAAAAACAAGCTGAAGGAAACCCTAAAAGGAAACAATGAGAAGGAAAAAGTTGAGATGCTTACTGAGCCATCAATGATAGCACAGTACACCTCATTTGGCACTTTTGTACCAAGTTTTGGAGTTTTTTATGAAATTTGGTGCAAATTCAAGTAAATGCACTAGTTACAGAGACACAGTGCCTTGGCGTTGTGATTTTCCCTTAGAGATCTAACTCACAAATGGTTTGCATTTTTGGAAATATGATGGCCTCCTCTCAAAACTCATATCATCATATTTTTCAAACATGGCTCAAAGTTTGAGAAAAATGAGAAAAAGGGGTCAAAAATCAACATTCTGCCCATAGGCGCTGCGCTTCTGGAGACACCTTGGGAGAATGACTTTTTGGAGAATTCCCATGGGTCATTTTAAAAAATTCAAGACGTTATGGAAACGAGATAGGAAAGGCTAGTTTATCATTCTTTCATATTTCAATTCTCACTTCAGGAAGGCACCTAAAAATGGCCTCAAACTTGGCACCGCGCTTCTGCAATTTTTTGAGATTTTAATTAAAAATTTCACTATGTAATTTCTTAGAGTTTCTAGTTCGATTTGGGTAATGGTCAAATTGGTAAAGTAAATGAATGATAGAGTGAAAGTAAATGTAAATATGATTTATTAATGTATGGATATGATCCAAGTGGATATTTGTGGCCACCCACCAATTCCACTTGGACTCAAACCATTGTTTCTTTTAGTTTTTTAGTTTCTTTAATTGTAGCACAATTTACTATTTTTAGTAGTTTTTCAAGTCTAGAACTTCTAGAGCCATTTTAAGGCCCTAAATAATGGTTTTTAGGAAAACTAGGAGCAACATGTTTCCATGGACTAATGTTTCTCTTCCCAAAGTTTTAGTCCTTGGATAGATCTTTCTAATGAGGTATTGTGCGTGTCAAACGAAGATCGCATGCCAAAGTTATGACCCCGGGAAGTTGATGTACCAATTTACCCAAAATGGGCTCCACAGTTTGGCGCTTCATCTCCTATGGTTAGGTTTTTCGATGTTTAGGGTTTTACATTGTTTATCAAAAATAAATAGGCCTTCGAGCCTCATTGTAAGACAGTTCAGAGGCATGTAGCCACCACATCTCTCCTTAGAGATAAGATACCATTTCGCGAGCTAGTTTATTTCCATTTCTATTTGTAAGCATATTTCAATACTTTACATTAATGAAATGAAGTATTATTTCTACTGCATCTCTATATTTATGGTTATCTCTAGAATTTTTTACATTCCTGTTTAAATTCGGATCAGTGGTATCAGAGGGGCTGCTCTTTCTCTTTTTGTCTTTGCATGTCCCCAACAAGGTCGGGACATAAGGATTTTGGGCTTAAATTGGTTGAACCTTTGCAAGACCAGCCTCACAAATCCCGACGGCCTCCCATGGCAGATGAAAAGAAAGACGAGGGGTAGGAGATCCTATCAAAATCTTGCTGGAAGAAGCCCTCGAGCGACAAAGGAACATGATGATGGACAACTTTTCCCAGACCCTTCAGCAGCTACCTAGGGGCAAGACATCTACTTCCAACAGCTACTATGGAAGTAGCACACCCTTTAAGGTACAATTTAACTTTGGCATTCCCATATTTGAGGGTTAGATAGATGTAGACATTGTAGATAAATGGTTAAATCTTCTCGAAGGGTATTTTTCTGTTCATGATTTTTCCAGCCAGGAAAAGATTACTTTCGCTCTTCTCAAAGCCACCCCGCACATAAAGGATTGGTGGGAAACCTAGTGTGAGAAGAAGGATGAAAGTACATCCTCACTTTTCTTAGTTGCACCCACTTGGAATTCATTCTAGAATACCATTAAGGAGAAGTACTACCCTGTCAAAATATGTGAGGATAAATACATAAATTGGACAACGCTGCGATAGGAAAGGGACCAAGACGTGCCCGATTTTACCAATATTTTTCTTACCCTTTGCACAAAGTTGGGTATCAAGGATTCTGAGCTGCATTTGGTACTCAAATATTGCGGCTTTCTACATAGGTACATCCAAGACAAGATGGAGTTCCTGGACATCTCCTTGCTCGGCACAACGTACCAATACACTATCAATATCAAGCAGAAGTTTAAATAGAAGAAGTGAGACTTTGGATCTACAACTCTGAAGCAAGGGAAAGGCACCCCCAATCCACTAAACAAAGGAAAAAGCCAAGGGAGGGTGGCCCAGGACAACCCGCCAAAGCCACAAGAAAAGGACAACACTGTAAAGCCAAAGAAGGACACGGGAAAGTGGTGTTAGTTCCATAAGAGCTCCACTCACAACACAAGTGAGTGTCGAGCCAAGCAGTCACTGGTGGCTGAGCTAAAGTTTTTGGAATCAGATCCATGTTCAAACTTTGAGTCAAAATTCAATAAGGGGAATGACAAAGGGAAGTAGATTATCGATACAGAGCCCAACACCATCGTTGCCACCATGAAGACCTAGAAGGAGGAACCCGAAGAACCAGAGGAGGAAGAGTGCCACTTCCACTCCGAGATGTGGGTAAAGGGATCGCCCCTATAGTTCATCATCGAAAGAAGGAGCTGAAAGATCCTCATTTCAGTAGAGGTCGAGAAGTGGTTGGGCTTACCAACCACAACACATCCACAAACGTAAACCATCGAGTGGCTTCACCAATGCCGAGATCTTTGTGTCAGCCAGTAGTAATGCTTTCCATACAACATCAAGCCCTTAACGGATGAGTTATTAAGTGATGTTATGCCCTTTGATGTTTGTGATGTATTATTAGGCCAACCATACTTGTGGAAGCAACATGTTGTATATGAGTCAAGACCTCATGCTGTTATTTTTACTTTTGGAAATAAGTTGCATAGGATACCGGAGGTATCACCGCCTACCACCATCTCTTTGGTTACTGCAAAACAATGCATTAAGCTCATTTCCAAAACCGGGAAATTTTTTTTCTTGATGATACACCCTCAAGGAGAGAAGAAGACGGTGGCCACGACCTCTAGACAGGGCCCCTCTGCATGACAACTATCGGTGGACAAGGTCATGGAGGAGTACGAGGACATCTTCACCTCCCCTATAGGGGTTCCTCTGCACTGTTAGGTTAAGTACTCTATCAATCTGACCTTGGGTGTGCGGCTACCCAATGGACCAATCTATGGGCACTTCGTTCTGGAGAATGATGAAATCAAGAGGCAAATTCAAGAGCTACTACAAAAATGTCACATCCAACCGAGTTCATCACCCTGTGGGAGCCCAATCGTGTTGGTATAGAAGAAGGATGGTACTTGGAGACTTTGTATTGACTATCAAGTGTTGAACAAAATCATTTTCCGGAATAGCTACCCAATCCCATGGATTGATGACCTTCTGGACCAACTGAACGGTGAAAAATATTTTAGCAAGCTTGATTTGAAGTCAGGATATCACTAGGTACCAATCAAACCCTCCGATGTGTGGGAGACTGTCTTAAAAGATAAGGAGGGCATTTCGAATGGTTGGTTATGCCTTTCGGGTTGACGACTGCTCCTGCAACCTTCATGAGGCTAATGGATGACATCTTGCAGCCATTCACCAACTCATTTATAGTGGTATACTTGTATGACATCCTCATTTTTAGCCAGAGTTGGTAAGAGCACCTCCACCGCATTCGATAGGTTCTCTAAACACTGCGAGAACAAAAGTTATGTGCCAATTTGAAGAAATACACTTTCAATATGACCCAAGTTCAGTATTTGGGATAAATTATTGATGAATAGGGGGTGCATGAGGATCCAACCAAGATCTAATTCATTTGATATTGGCCATCTCCAACCACTCTGATAGAGCTCTGTAGCGTTCTAGGTCTTGCCAACCTCTACTGTAGGTTTGTGTTGGGATTTTCTCATATCACTTGGCCCTTGAGTCAAGTCACCAAGGGAGGAGTGAAAGAAAAATTCTTTTGGTTTGAATCTCAACAGAAGGCATTCACAGATTTGAAACATCACCTCTGCTTGGCACTAGTTCTTTCATTACCAGACTTGCAACAACCATTTCAGATCGAAACAGGTGCCTCTAACTATGCTATTGGGGCAGTCCTTACTCAACACAAGCATCCAGTGGAACATCACAATGAGATAGTTTCAGCCACAGTTTGGAAGTATCCCACTTATGACAAAGAGATGTATTCCATTGTACAGGCCTGCCGATAGTGGAAGCATTAAATTTTGGGGAAGGGAATGATCATCTACACAGACCACCAGCCCTCATAGTTCATACAGATGCAAGGGAAGTTGTAGAATGATCACCAATAGAAGTGGTCCACATACCTACAATAGTTCCATTTGAATATAAAGTATAACCACCGTGCTCAACTCTTGTGGGAATGAGACTTCTGATTGGCCACTTCTATACAAAAGTGACCCAGAATTTGTCCACACATACTAGACACTCTTGGAGGGTCAAAAAGTTCCATATTTTCACCTCTAAGGTGCCCTGTTATGCCACTTGGGTCACCTTTGTCTTCTTTTAAGAGAATGTGCCAAGACGATTTGGGAAGCACACTACAGTCGGGCTATTATGCATTTTCAGGTTGAGAAAATGAAGGCGGTACTGGAGAAGTATTTCTATTGGTTGAATCTTCAACAAGATCTTGGGAAGTACATCACATCCTGCACTGCTTGCGCCATTGCCAAACTGACCAACAAGATGCAAGGCCTGTATACTCCACTGCCTACCCCTAGTCGACCTTGGGAATCCATCTCCATGGATTATATGTTGGGCCTTCCTTCTACTAAGCATGGAAATGACTTCTTCTTTGTGGTCATTGACAGGTTCTTAAAGCTAGCCATTATGGCGGCCTGCAAGAAGAATATCACAATAGAAGCAACTGCTAAACTCTTATTTTAACGAGTGTGGGTAAACTTTGGGATCCCATAGTCTATCATCTTATATTAAGACAACAGGTTCCTTAGTACATTTTGGTCTAGACTCTAGTCGATGTTGGACATCAAACTCACTAAGTGCATAGCCTTCCATCCCCAAATTGATGGCCAGACAGAGGTTTTCAATAGGATGATCGTACACATTCTGCGCATGTAAAACTCAAAGCATCCACACACATGGGATGATAGCTTCCCCTATGTTTAGCACATCTATAATTGGGCTCTCCACAACTCAACTGGCCATAGAACTTTTCAGGTAGGCTTGGGATTCCAGCCACTATGTCCCACTGATGTGGTCATGCCATTTGCATCTACTCAGGTAGGTTTGGCTCATGTCCAGTCTGAAATAGAGAAGCAAACAACTTCATTGAGCACTTCCAACATATCTTCCAACAGGTCCATAACATTCTTGAGAAATCAAATTCCAAGTACAAGCAACGACATGATCAACATCGCATGCCACACAAGTTTAAGGTGGGAAACAAAGTCTGGTTGCATTTGCAAAAGGAATGCTTTACTGGAGCCTATTGGAAACTCAGAACACTCTGATATGGTCCTTACACCATTACCAAGGCTATGGGAGACAATGCATTTGAGCTCATCCTTCCCCATTCCTTGGTTTGCACCTAGTGCTGAATGTGGATAGCCTTCAAACATACTTTCCACCATTATTAGACACATCTGACATTGCTGAACAAATCGCACCAGTAGAGTTAAATCCAGATTGCATGTAATAAGCTGCAACTAATCAAATCATGGACACATAGACCAAGAACACTCTCTAGCAAAAGATCCAGCTATATTGAGTTGTCAAAGAAGGCTAACTCCTTCACCAGGGAAAGTGGCTCACTAGGGACCAAGTTCAACAAAAGTTTCCTCATCTCATGGAGGAACTCAACGGAATGGGGACCATTGCTTCCTAATGGGTGAGGAATGATCTAGGTGGATATTGGTGGCCACCTGTAAATTCCACTGGGATCCACGCCATTGTTTCTTTCAGTTTTTCAGTTTCCATAATTGTAGCACACTTTACTAATTTTAGTAGTTTTTCGGGTCTTGAACTTCTGGAGCCGTTTTGAGGCCCTAAACAACGTTTTTTTGGAAACCTGGGAGAAACATAGGTTAATGGACGATCATTTCTCTCCCCAAAGTTGTAGTCATCAGATAGATATTTCTAACAAGGTATTGTGCGCCTCAAACGGAGATCATATGCCAAAGTTATGACCTTGGGAAGTTGATGTACCAATTTACCCAAAATGGGGCCCATAGTTTGGCACTTCATCTCCTAGGGTTAGGTTTTTGGATATTTAAGGTTTTCCATTGTTTCTCAACAATAAATAGTTCTTCGGGCCTTATTGTAAGACAGTTTAGAGGCATGTAGCCGCCATATGTCTCCTCAGAGATAAGCTATCATCACGCGAGCTAATTTATTTCCATTTCTGTTTGTAAGCATATTTCAGTATTTTACATTAATGAAATGAAGTATTATTTCTGCTGCATCTCTGTATTTATGGTTATCTCTGTAATTTTTTGCGTTCCTCTTTAAATTCAGATCAGGATAGTATTTTTTCATGTAAATTGAGCTTCATTTATGAGGGAAGTTGTAGTCAAAGCTAATTGTAGAATTTATTTCAACCTCCCTAGACATTAGGGTTTGGTTAAAACCACTCATGTAACCACTCCTAGATTCATGGATTCGACTAATGAGCCTAAGGAGAATTTTGTTTTGATCTTTATGTATCATTTTCTCAGTCATTGGACTCATTGGACATCTGAGGAGAAAACCATTATAGCCTGTATTTGACATTTTTTGAAATCAAAGGACACAATTTGTAGCTATTATTTAGGAATTGTTGTGCAGTAAGTTTATGATGTATTTTTTTGCCATGTTATTACTTTATATGAATGATATTTAGCTTCCTTTTCCATTCATCATCTCTTCAATATCTTTCCTTGTAATTGATAAACTGAATTTTTTTTCACTAAGATTTGTTCTCATGGAAAATTATTATATGTTAATTTCACTCTTGCTTAATTAATTCATGTCTTAAGCTCATTAAGACCTTCATGCTTCTTTTCAACAACATACTACATAGAAAAAACCAAAAATCCATCACAAAATTTTTGGTTCCTTGATCGTTCATATCTTCGTTGTTGTAATATTTTGACCCTATGACCTAGCTACTTTGTTTTTCTCCCTTTTCCAGCATAAAAAACACTAAATTTCCCAAAACTCAATTGAGCTTGCCTAACTAGCCTAAAATCCTTTGTCATCCCATCATCTCTTGGTTGTGATTCCATAGATAAAGCCCTCTTTGGTTTGGTAGGGCTAGCTACCAAACTAAAAGTTGATATGTGGTTACCTCCATCAATTTCCTCATCAACCTAGGACATTACGGGGGATAACATTTTGGCATCTTTTTCGGGGAAATGACTGGTATATCATTATTGGGGTTAGTTCTATTAGTGCTTTCAAGACTGGTTTTGTGGGTGACAGATTCTAGTATCCAAAGGAAGGATGATTTAAGTAATCACATCAAGTTCAAGGTGTAATAAACTCTGGCTCCTAAAAGATACATGAGGTCAAATCCTGACCCAAATCCACCGACTATTGTTGATGATCTAGAGAAATTACTTAAGAAATTCAAAAATCCTATTCCTGAAAGTAAACATAGAAAATTGGTAAAAACTACATCTCTACCTAATCAATTATTGATTGTTGAAAATATTTGTTTTGATATTCAGTTTGAACAATATTTGTTTCGATCTAAATTTGAGTCTTCCCTTTTGGAAGTGGTTTTTGATCCCATTAGGTTTGATTCCTACCTCCCTTCTGCTAAGCCTCTCTTTCCAAAACTAATCACAAGTTGTGGTTAAATTTTTATAACCTTAAAATCTTAGCATACCAACTTCAAATCACTACCGAGAAATCTTACATTCAATATCAACATGAAGACTTGTCTACTACTTCATCCTCTATTTCATCTCTAGACACATTAGCTACATCATCTTCCATTGTTAGTTTACCACTATCTCTGCTAGTGTCATCATGTCCATCAAAATATCCTATTGTAATACCTACACAATTCATTGTAGTACATCTACTACCTCCTCGAGTAGTCATGGCACGATTTTCTCCTTTACTCTTACCTGGTCAACTTGTTGCCCTACCTTAGAACTATGGTTAAAGACTCCCTCTTTTTGATGGAACATAAGAGATTACAGCTCAGCAAAATGTTGATAAAATGATAGATTTTATTGACCTTTAAGAGGTTGATGAGGAGGATACAAAGATTAGAATCATAGCCTACACTTTTCGAGAGATGTGAAGAAATGGTTTCGCAGTTTGGCAGCCAATTCCATCAATAGTTCCCAGCAGTTGATAGAGTTATTCTTTGCCCAGTGGCAAGAGAAGAAAAATCCATTACATATTTTGGCTAAGTACAGTGATATGAGAAGAAACCCAAATGAGACAGTTTAGGAGTTTACAACATGGTTTAATCTAGTTTATAATTACATTCCTAGTGACATCAAACCTACCCTTGGTTTAGCTCTTCTCCACTATCATGATGCCTTCGATGTAAATATGGAATATCAGCTTAGGGAGAGACATCCTGGAACTTTGGAAGAAATGAAGTGTAATTATGTAAGTGTGGAAGCCAATTTTCTTATCAAAAAGTCCAAAATCAAATCAGAGAAACCTGAGAAGAAAGTCACCATTAAGGAGGAGTCATCTTCTTCTTCTAAGGTAAAGACTAACACTCTGATTAAAACAATAGAAGGATGACAGACGTAATTACTATTGTTGATAGACAAGTGAAGCCTTCAACAAGGAATCCAAATTATAGGGGCCAACAACAATTAGAGTTCTGAAATAAGCGGAAAGAACAAAAAAACAGGATCCTTAAGGATAGATTAGAACACCATTTTACCGAAACTACACACAAGGCTCAAAAGATGATGAAGAAGAAATTGCTAAGGCTAATCATTTTTTTGAGGAAGATAAATCATCTACTTTTTTACTAAGGAAGATCAGTTTTCTCAGCTATCAATAACACTAAGTGATCATCATCTTTCCCTTGCCAATGATGATTCATGGGAAATGAAACTGGAGAGTATCAAAGGGGCTATCAGAATGCACTCAATCATTTGCAGAAACAATACAACTTGAGGAGAAGAAATGTCCCTATAACATTACATCAGAAAAGTAAGATTGTTCAGAAAGATACACAAGATAAAGAAGTAGCTCCTGTAGATTGAAACAGAGAAAAAAAAATTGTCATTTTGAGTCTGGATAAAAATAATGAAGGTTTTACCAGCAATGTGAGGAAGGACAAGGAGGTTCAAACTGAAAGTAAAAAAAAAGAATCTCAAGCCAAAGGAGAGCCTGAAAGGAAAGACATTGCAAAAAAAAGAGGTAAACAAACAAGCCAATCTGTTTATCTTAGAGAATGAAATTTCCAAATTGAAAGTTTCAATTCCTCTAACTGAACTAGTTCATAATGAAAAGTACAAATTCTGGATTGCTAAGATGTTGAGAGTAGATCAAATGTCATATACTGTCAATGTTACCAATTATGAACCTACATTTTTATTTGGTGTAGTTGTCTAGGGAAATCTTGACGATAATGAAGTTCCCCCTTTCTATCTTAGTTTGAAACTCCATGAGTTTATACTCCATAATGACATCTTAGATTCTTGTGCCTCACATAACCTGATGCCAAAAGCTATTATGGCGAAATTAGGAATAGATATTACTTGAGCTTACCATGACTTGTATTCTTTTGATTCGGGGAGAGTCAAATGCATTGGCCTTATCAAAGATCTAGTAGTGTCCCTCAACCAAATCCCATCCAAAAATGCATTGATGGATGTAGTGGTCGCTAATATACCTCCACGGTTTCGCATGTTTCTTTCCAGGTCTTGGGGGGCAAAGCTGAAAGGCACCTTGCAACTTGATTTTTAAAATGCTACTATACCGGGAAAAGCAGATGAAATTCATGATTAGTAGCAAAGAAAGACCAAATAATCACCCTATCCATGTTGTACATAATGATGTAGTGTCTTTCATGTTGTATAGTGATTCGAATTCAGTTGATGATTATAGTGAAATTGTCTAGATTTCAAAAGTTTCGGATGTCATAAGTAGTGTACAGGAAGATTTGATTGCAAAAAAACAAGAAAATGATACTAAAATTTTGCCTCCGGAAATTTGATTCAAAGATATTGTTGAATCAGTGCCAGAAACTCATATTGTTGAAAGAGTAAGTCATCCTCCAGAAAATGAGAAAGATCAATCCTCTAAAATTTTATTTCCCGATGAGGAAGAAGGCCTTTGGACCATTGAGTTTGCTGATGCATTGGGGAAGCAAGGAGCTCGAATCAGCATGTGGATTCATGGCCCCTTGCATCAGTCATGCAAAATTCCTTGAAATGTGAGATTAAGTTCTTATAAATTGGCTTTTGATTGCTCTAATAATGAGGTGGAATACGAAGAACTGATTGTTGGCCTTAAAACTCTGAAAAAATTAGGAGCAAAGAGAATTTCAGTTTATGGTGACTCTGAGTTAATAATTCAATAGGTAAAAGGGGAGTACTAGGCTAAGCAGCCAAAGGTTCTAGCTTATAGAAATGTTGTCCTTGACATTCTTAAGAATTTTTCAGAGTATACTTTATCTTTGATCCCTATAACTCAGAATATGATGGCTGATTCTCTCGCCACTGCAGCAAGCATGGTTAAGGTTCCTACTAGTTCAGGTAAGAAGTATTTAATTCATGTCAAACATTTCCCAACTGTCCCTGACAATCTGAGATATCAACAGGTGTTTTGGGATGACAAACAAATTAATAACTTTTTTCAGATGGAGGATGAATTTTTGAATTCCCATATTGATGATACATGTGATGAAGATGATCAGGAAATTGAAGCAATGGAGGTTGAAGTGTGGGAGTTGAAAGACGATAACATTCCATGAGGTCTTATACCTTTGTAAGAATTATTTGATCGTGATGATGTTGCTAGAAAGTCCACCATGGTCCCTATAGAAAAATGTGTTGAGGATGTAAACATTGGTTTTTAAGAAACCAACTCACAAAAGATATAAAGGATAGATCAATGACTTCAGAATCAACCTCTTCAAGGGGTGATGAGCCCTAGAAATGGGTAATTATATGGGGTCATTTTGCCTCTTATTTTGACTTAATCCACCATTCTCATTAGTTTATTGCATTTTTTTGAATATATTTATGCTAATAGAGTGAATTGGGTTAGTCATTTTTCCATGTAGTCTAATGTGTGCTTTATGCAGATTTTTTGGCCAATTTTGGACAAAGTCAAGGGATTTATGAGCAAATGGCAGCCAAAAATAAAGGAAAATGGGGAAGAGGATTTGTAGGGGATGTCTCCTTCATTTATGACCCCTTTCCTCGAATCATCCATCGGCAACTTAGAGCACAAAGGTCCACCTTCCAAGGGGCATCCGAGCAAGTAATGAAGGACTGTTGTTTATCTTCAGTTCTAGGAAGCCGAGTTCCTTGATTTTAGGAGGACTGTTGGAGGACTCCATTTGTATAAATAAGGGGGATTAGAGCCTCAATAGTTTAGCCAATCATTAGTAGAATTTTCTCACTTTTTTGCTGCACATTGTTCAACTTATTTTCGAGTTCCTTTTTTAGAACAATTCATGTAATGTGACTATTATTTTTGGTAATGAAGATGAAACAGTTTTTGAGCCAGCACTGATCTCTTTCAGAGGGCTGATGCTCTTGGGTTGGGGCCCAACCCAAGCTTCCCTTCACCTCTTACTGTGCACTTATATGTTTTTGCTTTAGTTCATGAGTTAATTTCTGTTACATAGATTCATTTTATTTTGTTAGATTAGGTTGCTTTTGATGGTTTGCATAGCTATTTTGTGTTTTAGTTGCTCAAGTAGGTTGCTACAGTGATGGAATAAGATTCAAAAAGGCCAACAATAGGCCCTGATCTCCTTTCTCCTCTCCTAGAATTATGATTTTAGGTCAATGCACTTTTGCTGCCACCAAAAACACAGTTTTTGCTCTTCCATGCAATTGCTAGTGTGATAACTTGATTTGGAAAGATTGATATATTGGTTAAGATTCAGTTGCTTAGGTCATTTCCTGCTCTTTTACCGTAGATCTCTCTGTGTATTTTTCTATTCACAAGTTACTGTTCAACATTTTCTATTTGTAGGTCAGAAATTAGGTCAAGCTAGAAAAAGTTTTGTTTTAATGGTAAAGTTAGTCCTTTCTTTGATCAGTTTTCGTAAGTAGATGTGTAGATATCTTGCAGGACACCTCAACTCACCATACATCCATAAAGTAGCCATCACCATCTCACTTCTCATAGATTTCCCAAGTCATTTGCAACATTTCACCAATCTGCCCTAATTTCTACATTTTTCTCCATAAGCTTCTTTCTTGCCATTTGAACAAATAGAACCATCATGTTATTTCTTGATCTTCCTTGACAAGCTCCAGACACCTCAGCACCTTCATCTAGCCTTTAGTTACCCTTTTCCATCATTTTTCCACCTTCAAAACTCCAAAAATAGCTCGCGGCCTCCTCCTGTAGATCCTCTTGTAGATCCCTTGCAACCTCATGTAGAATTTCCTGTGAGTGATTTTTCGAAGTTCGATCACTATGAAATTCTTCAGAAGGGTTCTAGGGGCTTCTTATGAAATCTCCACACCTTCCTCCACCTCTGCAAAAACCAACTCCACCTTCCTTTGCCACCAAACCTCTACACAATCACAACTAGATAAATCACAAGCATAATAATTTCACATAAAAACACTCAAAAGCACAAAAAGATGTTTTCTTCTCGTTTCTTTTTAGAAGTAGTTTGAATAAATGAAATTTATATTTCCAATAGTCAATGGCACTCATTTTATCAGTTTTCATCTCTTTTCTTGCAAAAGTAGGGTTAATAGGTAAATTAGTGTTTGCTAGAGTTTGCTAGGGTTTGCGTTACATTTCAGTTTTCCTTCTCTTTCTACAAATAGAATAGCCTCTGTAGAGTTAGCTTTCTTTCATCAGAGCTAAAAGCTTCTTCTAAGAATTCATGGAAGTTGGCTTAAGCTCCTAGCGAACTTGCGCTATCTAACTAAGTAACAGCCTGCAGTAAGAGCTAGTACTTGTGCATACAGCACCATTGCTTCCAAGTTTGTTACGAACTACTAGGTTGATAAAAGTAAAGTAGGGAGCCCTAGGAATTGTAGCATTATTGCTGCAATACTAGAACTTACCATCTTTTTGGCACTGCTGCCGGGGAAGCGTCAGAGTATTTTGTGATTACTGCTTTTCTTCTATTTTCTACTGCAACATTTTTCTAAGTAGTTTATTTAAGCAAATGTAGAGTAGTTGTTTCATTTCAATTCTACAAAAGTAGATTAAGCATTTCCTGCTTTCATTTCAATTATGCAATTTCCATTTTAGCAAAGTAGATTTGGCATTTCCTTCTTTCATTTCAATTCTGCAATTTCCATTTCAGCAAACATAGATTAGGCATTTCCTGCTTTCATTTCAATTCTGTAATTTCCATTTCAGCAAACGTATATTAGGCATTTCCTGCTTTCATTTCAATTCTACAATTTCCATTCCAGCAAAGTAGATTAGTCATTTCCTTGCTTTCATTTCAATTCTGCAATTTCATCTCAGCAAGTTCATTTCAGTTAGTTGCAATTTGTTGTTTAATCCATTTCAGTTTTTCATGTACAAGCATAAAAAAACAAAAATCACCCAAAAAGAGATTTCCTTTCATGCCTAGTAGGAACAGAGATAATTTAGGAAAATTCCTACCCAACACCCCCACCACATCGCTAAGTCACCCTTCTCTCTTCTTCAGTGGCAGTGATCCAGAAGAACCTATAGGTGAACCACCAGAGATATATGAAGATCCTATAGCAGAAGAAGAGCAAGAAACCATTCCTCCTGAGACCATGGCTGAAAACAGAAACATTAGAGGAAATGGGGAAAGAGTAGAGGGTACCTTTCCCATCCAAGAGACCAATGGGGACACTAAAATGAAAAACATAAGTCCTTCAGCCCTACCTCACTTCCATGGGTTGACTACCGAAGATATTGATACCTTCTTGTTTGAATTTTTTGTTATCTGTCGGACCTATGACTATGCAGAAGATGAGCAGATGTTGAAACAGTTTCCTTCTACCCTCAAGGATGAAATATTGTGCTGGTTCATGGGGTTACCTGGCAACAACATCACAACTTGGGCTCAGATGTAGCAAGCCTTTAATAACAAATATCGGGACTACTGTAGTTAAAGGATACCAAGGAAGAAATCTTACGAATGACCATGGAAAGCGATGAATCCTTGTAAGATTATGAAGAGAGGTTTCAACTCAGTTATAAAAGCGCGAGGTGCACACTTGACCTGAATCTCTGAAGTTGGTCTTGCTCAGAGGGGTCTCGAAAGATCTTATATATACCCTCCATTTACTGGCAGGGCGACACCTACCAACTACCTTATGATGACATAAAGACTATGTTTAGGAACCATTCTAGGGCAACCAGAAGGAGAGGTAGGGGAAGTCAACCCTTAGCCATTACATCATCATCTAGTTCATCCCTTAGAGGTGAATTTTAAAATCTACTGGAATATTTCAAGAGAAAGATGAGGTAGACTCTTGCCATGCAAATGGATACCTTACATATCAAAAGAAAACAAGAGGAAGCAGAGAGGGCTCTAGCCATTTTTTGTCCTAGGTGCAACAGAAGGCATCCTAGGAATGAATGTCCATTGAACTCTATAGAAGTGTGTTCATTCTGTGAAGAAGACCATTCTATGAATCAGTGCCCTTCCTTGCCCGGACTTAAAGCTGCATACTAGGGGGTCGAAGGAGCCACTAAACCACTCTATTTCATGAAGCAGAGGAGGCCACATGGGACAAAACCTTACCAAAAAGGAATGAAAGGGACATCCCAGACATATTACAACCCAAATCAAGCCACTTCCATGCCTTCTTGAGATCCCCCTACTCATCCTTCCTAGTCCGCACCCCCTCCTTGGTCCTATCCATCTCAATACCATGCTCAACCAGCTGCTCATTCATTTCACTCTTAGGCTCAGCCACGACCTTGGTGGAATGCACCTCATCAGGGGTGGAGGCCCCAGTACAACTCTCCTCCCACTCTTTTGCCTCCACCACCTGCTCAACCACAACCACTGCCTCCTGCTCCACCAAGGCAACCCCAAATACCTACTCAACCGAACCCAAATCCAAATAACAGACATGCCCAACAAGTATATAGTGGGGAAAACTCATGCCCGACCTATGTTGCAGAGATTCAGGAGATTAACCTATGATCTAGAATGGTTATCCCAAATAACCAACCTCCCCCTAAGGAGGATGAGGAAGGAAAAGAGAAAAGTGAACCAAAAGTTATTCCACCCTTTCCTAAGAGATTGACTGGAACAAAACAGCCTACCTCAGAAGAAACTGAACTTCTGGGAGAATTGAAACAATTATGTGTAAAGATACCATTTCTCGAAGCCATAAAGGATGTGCTTATATACAACATGATGATTAAGGAGAAGTTCTTTAGGCCCCTAGGCAAGTGCAAGAGAGATGCTCCAACTATTAATGTCATAGGACAACTGTCCGACCTGATGTTGGGGTAGGTAATCTGTCCGAAATATCTACACCTTGGAAGTCCTGTAGTCGATGTCCACATCAATGGCACCATAATTCCCCATACCTTGACTGATCTAGGGGCTGCCATTAATGTGATGACCATGGACACTATGCTCAAGCTCAACCTTCACAGCAACCTGAGAAAGACCACAATAGTACTACAGTTAGCAGACTGCTCCACCGTGACCCGTGAAGGGATAGTGGAAGATGTAATGGTCTCCATCGATTCTTGAGAGTACCCTACTGATTTCCTGGTTCTCCAACCAAAGGAAAAGCTTACCGGGTATCCTCTCATCTTGGGAAGGCCCTGGTTGGCTACTACATATGCCTACATCAGTTTTCGAGTAGGGAACATGACAATCAAGAATGGGCATATGTATAAACAGCTAGTCCTATATCCTCTTGCCCAACCTTTGTTAGAACATGATTTATCTCTCTCGTTGGAGGTGGAACATGAGGATGAAGTATATTTTGCACCATTGTGTGCATTGGAAGCTACCATGGGGGGACAGGGGGGGGGGTGTGGGGGCCCACAAACCAAGGATGATATTATTGAAAAATTGATTTAGAATCCACCCCCTAGTGTGTTTCCATTAGAAGAGCTGGTGGAAGAAACCCAAGCCAATCCTTTAGTTAATCTCCATGTGTTTGATCGACCTCTCTCCGAGTTAAGAATGTGGAATTCGGCCTAGAAAGAACCTTGAAGATAAACTCATCCCTATCCACCTCTCAGGAAAAAGAACTGTGTAACTTATTAATAAACCACTTGGATGCTTTTGCTTGGAGCTATAAGGAGATGAAGGGAGTGCACCCTTAGTCTATACTCATCACATTTACATTATGGAAGACTGCAAACTAGTCAAGCAGCATCAAAGGAGGATGAATCCAGCTCTTAAGGACATTTTCAAAGAAGAACTGCAAAAGTTACTGGATGCAGGGTTCATCTACCCTATCTTTGATAGCGAATGGGTCTCTCCTTTAGTGCTAGTGCCAAAGAAAAATGGGAAGTGGAGAATCTGTGTCGATTATCACAAACTAAACAAGGCCACCAAGAAGGACCATTTTCCTTTTCCTTTCATAGATCAAGTGTTATATGGCCTGGTAGGGAAGAAGTTCTTCTCCTTCCTAGATGGGTTTAGTGGGTACAACCAGATCTAAATCAGCACAAAAGACCAAGATAAGACCAATTTCACTTGTCCTTGGGGTACCTTTGCATACTAGGTCCCTCCCTTTAGATTGTGTGATGCTCCCACCACTTTTGAGAGAGTTGTATTGAGTATATTTGCTGAACTGGTTCATGATGCAGTGGAAATCTATATGGATGACTTTACCCCTTATGGTTCCATCTTCCCAAAAGCTTTGGCTAACCTAGGAAATTTTTGAACAAGTGTATTGAAATTAACCTGTCTCTCAGTCCTAAAAAATGTGAATTCCTGATGACTGATGGGACTGTGCTAGGTCATGCAATCTCTCAGCAAGGATTACAAGTGGACCCCAACAAAATTGTCATCATCCAAAGGGTCCCACCTCCACAAAAGGTAAGATATGTTCGAAGTTTCCTAGGTTTAGCAGGGTATTATAGAAGATTCATTAAGGATTTCAGTAAGTTAGCCTCTCCATTGTTTTGCTTTTTGGGAAAGGATGTTGATTTCATATGGACTGAGAACTGTCAAGAAGCTCTGGATACCTTAAAAAGTAAACTGGTGATTGCCCTAATTTTGAGACGTCCAAATTGTGCCCTACCTTTCCACATTCATACAGATGCCTCGAACAAAGTGATAGGAGTAGATTTAGGGGAAATTGATGAGAAGCTACCTTACGCCATATATTTTGTAAGTAAAAACTTGTCGAAGATAGAACTAAACTAAACTATAACCGAAAAGGAGCTCCTAGCTGTAGTCCATTCCCTAAATAAATTCAGACACTACATCGCCGGCTATCAAACATTTGTACACATTGATCATGATGCAATTAGGTATTTAATGAACAAACCATATGTAAATGCTCGTATTATTAGATGGTTACTTTTATTGCAACAATTTGATTTAACCATTGCTGATAAGCTAGGTGAGGAAAATGTTGTTGCTGATTTTTTGTCTAAAACAGATCTGCCTGCAGGTGAAGAAGGAATGGTGGATGATCAAATGCCAGATGAACACCTATTTTCTATCTCAGTCCTCTCTCCATGGTTTTCTAATATAGCAAATTACTTGGTTTTAGCACAGTTCCCACCACACTTGTCTTCAAAAGAGAAGAGCAATATTGTGAGAAAACATGCCCATTTCACCTAGATTGGGTGAAATCTCTTTAAACTTGGCCCAGATTAGGTTTTGAGGAGATGTTTCAGGGAGAAGGAAGTTTTCGACATTCTCCTAACCTGTCATGATGGGTGTTGTGGGGGCCATTTTGCAGCAAAGAGGACTGCCTTCAAAATCCTGCAAGCGGGTTACTATTGGACCACTCTTCATCAAGATGTAAGGAGATATATGAGCCAATGTGACCAATGCCAAAGGATGGGGAAACCTACTCCAAGGAATGAGATGCCCCTGCAACCTTAAGTGAAATTCGAGCCATTTGAGAAGTGGGGCATGGACTTTGTGTGTCCTGTCAACCGTCCTTCAAAGAAGAAATCTTACATCATTGTGTGCACTGATTATTTGACAAAATGGGCAGAAACAAAATAAAAGGTAGTTGAGTTTTTGAGAGGGAATATCTTCTACAAGTTTGGATATCTAAAAGAATTATTCATAGATTAAGGGAGTCATTTTACCTCCAATCTGATTGAAGACTTGCTCACGCATCACAAAATTAAGCATAGAACTTCCACCCCTTATCATCCGCAAGCAAATGGATAGGTGGAAGTCAATAACAGAGCTTTGGAAGGGATTTTGACCAAGGTAGTGAGTAGAAGTAGGAAAGATTGGGCAGATAGATTGGTTGAGGCCACCTGGGCCTATAACACCACCTGGAAGACCACCACAGGGTTCACACCCTATGAGCTAGTCTACAGGAAGAAGGCTTTACTATCAATAGAATTGGAATATAACACACTAAGGATGGTAGCTCAGCTAGACCTAGATCTCAGCCATGAACAAAAGGAAAGGTTACATCAGCTAAATGGATTGGATGAACAGAGAATGTAGGCCCTTCTCCACTCAGGGGCAGTCCAGCTTCAAAGGAAAATATGGCATGATAGATACCTCAAAGATAAACAATTCTATGAAGGAGATTAGGCACAGTTGTATGATTCAAGGTATAAATATTTCAAGGGAAAACTGAGGACAAGATGGCTGGAACCATACATAGTACAAAGGTGCAATGACAATGGTTTTGTTTTGATCAGGACCATCGATGAAGAAGCCATGCCCATGCTTGTCAATGGGCATAGGTTGAAGATCTACAGAAATCCCCTCTCCAAGTAAGAATTCATTGAGAATTTGAGTAAAACAATGTTCGTACTGGAGCAAGCCTCTGCCTCCACTCCACCCACACCCTAAAAAAAAAAAAAAAACAGAAAATAAAACTAAGGAAAATAAAAGATCCCTCGGTGAAAACCTCCCCTTGGAGGTGCCTAGGGCAGACAGTGAGGGTGAAAGCCTCCTGAAGCCACCCCAACTATCTCATAAAAAAATAAATAAATAAAAGAAAGAGAAAAAGAAGAAAAAATCAGCAACAAGAATTAACTTCTTTTTTGAATACATTGCAGATTGCAGGAGGGCCACAAAAGAAAAAGGGATAGGGCCAAGTTGAATACACCTCTGATAGATCATTTCTCCATCACCATTGTCTTTTCCCAATCCCTGGTCTCACTTGTTTTGGAAATTATTCATCCTACAGGAGGCTCTGTGCATTCTATAGGAGGCTCCTGTAGAAATCATAGAGAGCTCGAAGTCAAGTCCAGAAAAGGATCAGAGGGCTAGAAACTCATCTAGAAGACCTGTGGACCCCCCTACCACCATTTATCCTCCTAACCCACCATTCCACACCTACACCATTGCACTTCCACTCACTTCTTTCTTCCCTGCACAGAAAACATAGAAATCATGTTTCTTTTGTTTAAAACAAAATGAAGAATAAACAACAACGTCCTTAACTTATCTCTTACCTAGTGCATACCAGCTGCTTTTAATTTTCCTTTAGACCCTTCCTCAGCTATCTCTCTAGTCCCTTCTCAAGCCTCAGCCAGAAGTTTTAAAGGGAGAAGCAATTACAGGAAATCCGGTAGGATTCCTGTGACAGCAGATTCCCTTAAAAATCGAGCTCCAAAGGCCGGGTCAGTGCAGCCACAGATGATAAAATTCACAAGGAACTAGTCCTAATTAAAGATCACCGGTATGAGGTAGCCAATCCACCAATTCAGAAGCGACAGGCACCAACAACAACAATCCATGAACAAAATGCCAAAGTGTAAGCATGAAACAACACGGTAGCGACTAACAGGTAAGTTACTAAACCCGTTCCTCTATTGCATGAGTATAATTTAAAAAATTTCATGGGCAGTGAGATGGTTGCGATTAAACAAGATCGATGGCCAATTAACTAGCCACCGTTATCGAGTTCAGATAGCACCCCTCATGTAGTTCAAACAGCACCTTGTCCGGTTCAAACAATGCTTACTGGGTGCAATCGGCATGTGTGTTCAGTCAACTCGGGAAGAAAACTCAAAATAGGTAGTGGTGGCGGTGCATAATGGAAATGATGGAAGTGATTGTGGGTAGGCAGCATGAAGATTCATAATGGCACTGAAGTTGGGACCAACGATCTAGATGGGGATAACATACCCTTCGTACCACCTCACCGCATCATCGTAGAAAATGCCCGTGAGATTAAGTATGTTGTAGTCGACCACCTCCATCTCCTTTGTTTACATTTGTATCAAAGAGATCTTGGTTGTATTAACCCACCTACCACCTTTAGAACCTCGAAATAGTCGCTCTCTGCCAGTTTCAGAACCCTTCCACTTATCAGACTCTACAGGAACATTATCACACTCTACAAGAGCGAAAAAATAGTCCTACAGGAGCCCTTCTATAGGAGGGCAAGTGAGTAGCATCACGGAGAAAAATTCAGGATTTTGTGGCAAAATTCGAGCTCGAAAAGGTAGGCTCATTAAAACCCACTCTGCAATTCCATATATATACAAAAGGTGGTGGGGTTTGAAGCAAAGTATTGAGTCAAAAAGAAAGGGAAATTGACAACAGAAGTCTGTCTGTGTTTTTTTTTTATAATATATGCAGTTTCTCCATTTACTCTCTACGTTGAAATATATAGTCTCTTTCTTCTCCATGGTATTCTCTTGTGTAAAGAGATGATGCAACTGTAGAGAATTAAGCCTGTAAAAAAGTGAATTTACATTGGGTAGTCTATTTATTTTATGGAAGGAAAAAATACTGTCCTTTATACTCACTATCTTTTAAGATATTGTTTCCCTCAAATAGACCGAGAGGTAAATCAAGTTGAGAACAAAGTTTGAAGGGAAGGAAAGTTGCAAATTGTTTTTGTTAAAAAGGAAGAACACAAAAAAACTCTCTCTCTGGTTCTAGAAAGAAAACCTTAGTTGTTCCTCTGTTTTTGGGTTTGAAATTTGTTGCCTTCCTCCTCACCTGAGAATTTCTAGCAATCTGTGAACCTCATGACAGGGGGTTTTATGAGGAAGGAGCCTCTGAATTCAACTAAACTACTTGAACATCCAGAAGTGGTAGCCCTCTTTACCAGGGCAAATTGGATGCCTTTCTTTGGGAAGTTTCATGGGTATGATGAGGAAGTCATTGAGGAATTTTTTATTGTCTTTAAAACCTCACTCAAAAATCGATGCCACCATCAGTTTCAGGGGTCTAACCATAGAACTTACACCAAAATTCATCAGTAGGATTACAAGTCTCCCACTTGGACTACCATGGAGAAAAGAAGAAAAACCACTGGGCCAAGTGGCCAAGAATACCTTTTTCCAACCTGATGAACATCTTGTGGAGGATAAAAATGGCATCAGGAGGACAAGTATACCTTATCCATGGGTCAGCTATCAAATCATGAAGTATATCTCCTGTGAAGGAAGATACAGTATAGTTTATGGGTATCATTTTAGACTGTTACATGAACTAAGATATGTTATGGACCTTCCTGCATCTAGAAAACTCAGTCTTCCATATTTTCTCCTCCAATCCTTAATAGAATCTA
The DNA here is from genome assembly GCA_000404065.3 of Pinus taeda. NCBI lineage: Eukaryota > Viridiplantae > Streptophyta > Pinopsida > Pinales > Pinaceae > Pinus > Pinus taeda. The sequence continues at coordinate 58,822 of APFE031122967.1, forward strand.
GCACCAAATTGAAGGCAAGGGTTCCAAACCAATTGGCCCACCATGGGCTAATTAAATTGCTGGTGGAGGATGCCCTCGACACTTACACAATCCTCATAGCCTGGGAGATTTTCAGGAACATGAAGAAAGAGGATGATATAAAAAACTCTCACTAATGACCTTAGTCCATCTGGAAGTGAAGAGGAGGAATAGAAAGAGGAAGCTGAGAAGGAAATCCATGAAGAAGAATAGAACATTTGTTATGAAACCAACTCAAGAAAATATAGAAAAGATAGATCAACGCCTTAGAATTTAGCCTCTTCGAGGGGGCAACCTCCTTTACATTACGTAAATGAACAATTCTTGGATGATACAAATGACAAACCCTCCTTTCTATATATAGGAGTCTAAGGAGTCACAATATAACCCAGCCGACCTAACAATAATAATATAATGCCACAAAAAGAACAATAGAGGGATTCTATGGGCACAGTAATAACAATATGGGGGCAATGGGGGCAAAACACTATTAATAAGGGGTACAACTACCATAGTAATGGGGTAATCACTAGTATTATAGGGACCCAACATGCCCCTCTCCTTCAAAAAAAGTGTTTTCCTCAACGATTGAGTAGTTCTAGATACTTCTGTATAAAATTCTCATCCTCCCAAGTGGAATCTTCCGTAGATAAGTTCTTCCACTTAATAAGATACTCCAAAATTGATCGATTTCGTAGCTGTCGAGATCTTGTTTCTATGATTGCTTCCGTTTCCAATATAATTTTTCCTTCCTTGTCAAGTTTTGGCAATATTGTTTGAACTGGGAGCTTGTCGCCTATAACCTTCTTTAAACATGAAACATGGAAAATTGGGTGCAATTGAGAAGCTACAGGAAGCTCCAATTTGTATGCCATAGTACCAATCTTTTGCAACACCTTGTACGGACCATAATACTTTGGTGATAATTTATTATCCTTCTAAGCTTGCTTGAGGGACATTTGTTTATATGGTTATAGCCGTAGGAATACCCAATCGCCTACATTAAAACTTCTTTCGATGCGATGCTGATCTGCCTGTTGTTTCATTCTATTCTGTGCCAACACGAGGTTATCCTTTAAGAGTTGGAGGACTTGTTGTTGATGTTCGATGTGATGTTCCACTGCTTGAACCTTAGAATTTTCTCTTAAATATGATGTGATGGATGGTGGTTCATACCCATAAAGTGCCATAAATGGGGTCATTTTTGTTGCTGTATGGAAGGAAGTGTTATACCACCATTCGCCAGAGGCAACCATTTGACCCATTGTGTCTGTTTATCAGATACAAAGCAACGAAGATATCCTTCCAAACATTTGTTTACTATCTCAGTTTTCCCATCAGATTGAGGTTGATAAGATGAGCTATGAGCTAACTGAGTACCAAGACAAGAAAATAATTTTGTCCAAAAATTTCCAGTGAAAATGGGATCTCTGTCACTTACAATAATTTTTGGATTTCCATGTAGCTTTTGATTTGTTTCCATAAATGTCGTGGAAACTGTACTGGCTTTAAATGGATGTGATAATGCACAAAAGTGTGCATACTTGGTAAGTCTGTCAACTACCACCATGATGACACTCTTTCCCTCAGACTTGGGTAAACCTGTGATAAAATCCATTGACACCTCCTCCCAACGTTGGCTTGGAATGGATAAAGGTTGTAATAGACCCGGTGTCTTAATTGTTTCAACTTTATTTTGTTGGCAAACCAAACATTCCGCCACAAACTTTTGGATATCTGATTTAAGGCCATCCCAAAAAAATTCCTTCTTAACCCTTTGGTAAGTTTTTAAAAATCTTGAGTGCCCTCCTAAGGGAGAAGTGTGCAATTCCATAAGAATCTT
>APFE031122967.1:61980-187015 GCA_000404065.3 Pinus taeda
GACACATGCACCATAATCCATCCTTCTTGTGCACCAATACTACTGGAGCAGAGAAAGAACTTTGACTCGGTTGAATTAGCCTCTAGCATTTCTGCAACCATACTTTCAATTTCACTCTTTTGGACATAGGGATATTTGTACGGCCTAATGTTTGGAGGAACACTTCCTGGAATTAGATGAATAGCATGATCATGATCAAGCACAAGTGGGAGACCTTTAGGAGTCTCAAATACCTTGGAATGATTATCCAGGACTTTTTAGAGATCTGGAGAAATAGATGCTTCCGACGTGGAAACATCTAGGAAACATAATTGTGCAATTACACCTCCTTGTTCCTTTTTTAGAAGTTTTGTCATACCATTAGAGCTGATTATCTTTCCCGGGTTTCCTACAATACCCCTTAATTCAACTTCCTTTCCTTCCATAGAAAATTTGATAAAAAGTTCTTGAAAATTAAAAGCTATTGTACCCAAGGATTGTAGCCATTGGACTCCTAGTACAACATCAGCACCTCCCATTGGAATGGAAAGCATTGGGCTAGTCAATACATATTCTCCCATGGATAGCTTGACATTATGTCATTTTCCAGAGCAATTTATTGTTCCTCCATTTGCAATCATCACTTGACACTCTGGTGCTGGATATAGGAAGCAATTCAATTCTTTTGCTACCTTACAATGAATAAAATTGTGGTACTTCCTGAATCAATCAACACTATTACCTTTTTCTTCTTGATTTGTCCTTCTATATTGATGGTTTGAGGAGTGGTAATTCCAGCCAATGCATTACAAGATATGGTCTGATTCATTTCTTCTTTATCTAGGCTTTGGTTCCTGGAGTATATCCTCTCCTTTTGACCTTTCTTGCTCCTTTTCTTCTTCCTCTTCACAATCTATGTAGAATAATTTCTTCTCAGCACACTTATGACCTTTAGTGTATTTGCTATCACAACTGTAACAAAGCCCTTTGCTCTTTTTTTTTCCAATTGTTGTGGTATCAACCTTATAGGTTGTGGAAGACTAGGGACAACACTTCCGTCTTTATAGTTGTGAGTGGTATGCTTCTTGGTTGCCATAATTTTGCTTTCATTTTTCTTGCTAACCTGAATGCCTTCTCTAATGAATCAGGTTCCCAAAGGCGAACATCATGTTGGATATTATCCTTTAAAGACCCTATGAACACATAAATCCTATGCTCCTCTGGAATATCTTTTTACCCTTATGTTAAGTTTTTGTAACTCCTCAATGTGCTCCATTATTGAACCCTTTTGTTTGAGACTTATCAATTGGCTAAAAAAAGTGTTGCTTTTTGTATCCTCATAATGTGCCATCAATTGTTCTGTAAAAATTGCCCAAGTGATAAATGTTTTACGAGAGCAAAGCCATTGATACCATACAAATTGATTTGGTTCCAAATATAAAGTTGCGATACGTACCTTTTGTGTGTTTCACATTATTGAGATCGAAAAATTGCTCCATCTGTAATATCCATGTTGCAGGATACTTGCCATCAAACTTCCTCATAACGATTTTTGGAATATGATGGGTCTTCGATCCCACATTAGAGTCTATGGAATCATGATTAACATTTCTTTTGTTCTCATCATGAGTTTCCTTTACTACCCTTTCACCCTTAGTGACCATTTCCTGTAGCAACTTATTCATATTTATCTTCAATTCGTCCATGTTTGTCTTCAAATCTGTCTTCAAATCGTCCATGTCTGTCTTCAAATCTGTCTTCCAATCATCCATCTTAGCTTCCACGCCCTTTATCTTAGATTCCATGTCATTTATCTTAGCTTCTGTTAGCTTTTGTGAGGCTGACATTTTTTGCACTTGGTCTTGTAATTTTGATATATCATGTAGCATTTCTTCCTCTTCTTCATGATTCATGCTAGAGCTTTTAGGTTCCTTACAAGGTGTTTGCATTTTCTTTCCTCGAGGCTTCAGTTACCGATAATAATGCTCTACTAGCCCTTTGAATTCCTTCAAAATAAATTTTCAAACCAATCTTAAGCAAAAATTTTAAAAAAACTACACACCTTTTTTTCTTTGTAGGTGCTCGATATTTCCTCTCATGTATCTTTGTACTTTCAGAACATCCAGTTCTGAAATTGCGACCTGTGGTATCCCTCTGTGTCCTGTTTCCAATGCTACTAGTCTAACCCCAATTGGATTCTCCAATGAAGAGTTATGCCAAATCTCCCACAGTGACCTGATTATAGACCTTTTCAGAAGAGAAAACTTGTATGAAGTGCCACGTGTCACTATTTGGACCTCTGGCTTTGAAAAATATCTAGAGGCAACTACAGTCCATCCTCTTTCTGTACCATTTTGCGAAATTTCAATCTGATGCTTAGAGAGAAAGTTATGACGATTTTCCCCAGGTCACCTGTTTGGAATGTAATTCAGGAGTCTGCAGAAAGACCAACTTCCTCATATCATATCTCCGCAAATATAGCGCAAACAACTCTGAAATTCTGACCCGTGCTGCAGCACGATGTCTTCTCAAATGGGTTTTTTTTCTTACTTCTTAAACATCGCAAAAAAAACGTTATAGAGAAAATGCCACGATGACCTATTTGGAGCAGTGAAACCCTAGAACTTGGCTTTGATACCAAATGTTATGAAACCAGCTCAAGAAAAGATAGAAAAGATAGATCAACGCCTTAGAATTCAGCCTCTTCGAGGGGACAACCTCCTTTACATTACATAAATGAACAATTCTTGGATGATACAAATGACAAAACCTCCTTTCTATATATAGGAGTCTAAGGAGTCACAATATAACCCAGCCAACCTAACAATAATAATATAAAGCCACAAAAATAACAATAGAGGGATTCTATGGGGCACAGTAATAAAAATATGGTGGCAATAGGGGCACAACACTATTAATAAGGGGTACAACTACCATAGTAATGGGGTAATCACTAGTATTATAGGGACCCAACAACATTCAATTGGAAGAAGAGGAACCCCACACAGAAAAAGAAAAAGAACAGAGAGGAGAGGAGAAAAATGACACCACCAAATATGAGCCTAAAGTAGAGAAGAAGAAATAATCAAAAGCAGAAAGAGTAAAGCCACAACAGGGACAAAGAAGAGGATAAGAACTGAAAAGAAGAAGCCTAAGACAGTTCAAAAAAAGGTTGCCACAAGAAAGGCAAAAACTTAGCAAGCAGAGGAGAAAACAACACAAGAGACAACAAGAACAAAATCAGAGATAGTAGAAATAGGAAAAACAACAGATAAAAAATAAGAAGCACAACAAGAAGAAGTGTCTCGTCAGACACTAGCAAGAGAAGCAGTAGTTGTTCTTGCTGCACTTAGTACCCTAGCCAAGCCTAAAGGAAAAAGGAAGAGACAATCATCTATGTACTTCAAGGCTCGAAAGAGCACCAGAATAAAGATGGGGAAGCCTTAGCCACCATCAAAGGAGCCCATCATCATTGAGGATGTCCCTACTACAAAAAAGGATGAATCTCTCTCCAAAACTCCCATCACTTACGAGAGAGGAAGTCCTAAGACCTCTACTTGGAAAGAAAGGATCAAACTAATGGACTCTGAAACAATCCTACATGAGGCAGAGACCTCTCTACATGAGACATTGACAAAGCTCCAAGAGACTAAAAAACTTGAAAAGAAGGCAGAAGAATAGAACAAGGAGGAAAACAAGGCAAAAGAAATACCAAAGCCTGGACCTCAGCCTAACTTAGGATCTTACGACAACCTTCTGGAAGGTGGGAAGATCATCCCACAAAAGTTTGCAGTCCCTCTCTTCTTCGAGCTGGAAAAGGAAAGAATTAGGACCCATACATGGTTGCAAATTGCAAAATCAAAAGAGGTGGAAGACATCGGGCACATGGAAAACAAATTGATGGAGATGGGCAAATAATTGAGCATGGTCAGGCATACATAAAGCATCAGAAGAGCTCAATTAGAAGAAGAAAATGAGATGTTTAAGAAGTAGCTACAAGAAAGGGAACCTAAAGGAGGAAATGAGTTATCAATCTTAAAAATACAACAACATGAGGAGGTACCCCAGGCAGACAGTGAGACAGTAAAAGGACAACAACAGGAAGAAGAACCCCAGGTATACATTGAGACAGTAATAAGACAATAACAGTAAAGTGAATCCTAGGCAGAAAATGAGTTGTTGATCTTGAGAAGGCAGCTACAAGAAAAGGAAGACCAGTTAGCCTGCAAGGCCAGCTGGGTTATGGAGGAATTACAGTGCAGGCAGCTAGCCAAATCATATGCAATGTACCTTAAGGATCAGTGGCTCCAATTTCAGATCGAGGCACTAGCCCAGAGGGACACAATATCTTTCCAGGATTATGGCCAATTGATGCATCTATGTGATCACAATTCAACTGATGACAAAGTGAAGCTAGCATATTTTTACTTGCATAACCTATAACTTATTGATATGAACTTATGGGATCCAAATGTTGTGTTGGGAAACTTGCAGCTGATGGTCATGGCATCTTGGATGAGCCATGAAGAGAAAATGACAAAGTATATCTAAAAAATAATGGAAAGAGAGATGAGTGAACCCCTGATGATTAGAGCAGAACCAGCAGAACCCCTTCCTCTCATCTATGCCCACCAACACCTTGCAGCTATCCTTAAGTTGTCTCACACTATGTTGATAAGCAGGCCCAAGCTATTGTTCACTTCGAGGACATGGAGAGATTTTTTGGAGATGACTGCATTCATGCCTGCATGAGGAGATGGAATACATTGCCACACAGCCTACGGATCAAGGAGTATCAGTCCACAAACAGGATGAGGCAAGCCATGAGGAGAGTACCCCTGTATAAGCACTCAATGCAAAGTTTGAAGGCCAATTGGATTAGCCTTAAATTCAGTCCTCCACTGCCGCTAGGACTGCTGGAAGGAGTAGAAGAGGAGGAAGAATAGAAATAGTGGGAAGAGGTGGATAGGAAGGTAGGTTTCCATGATAAGGAGGAAGATATCACATTAGAAACATGGGATTTCAGGGAATCTATTAGAGCCATCAAGGATGAAGAGTTAGACTAGTTGCTCAGAGGATGAGCAACCCATTCAGTAGGGGGGTGATGATGAGACCCAGAAATGGGTAACTATATTGACTCATTTTGCCTCTTATTTTGACTTAATCCACCATTCTCATTATTTTATTGCATGTTTTTGAATATATTTATGCTAATAGAGTGAATTGGGTTATTTATTTTTCCATGTAGTCTAATGTGTGCTTTATGCAGATTTTTTGGCCAATTTTGGACAAAGTCAAGGGATTTATGAGAAAATAGTAGCCAAAACTCGAGGAAAATAGGGGAGAGGATTTATAGAGGGGTGTCTCCTTCATTTATGACTCCTTTCCTTGAATCCTCCATTAGCAACTTGGAGCACAAAGGTCCACCTTCCGAGGGGCAGCCAAGTAAGTAAAGAAGGACTATTGTTTATCTCCATTTCTAGGAAGCTGAGTTCCTTAATTTTAGGAGGATTGTTGGAGGACTCCATTTGTATAAATAAGGGGGCTTAGAGCCTCAGTAGTTTAGCTAGTCATTAGTAGAATTTTTGCACATTTTTGCAGCACATTGTTCAGCTTATTTTCGAGTTCCTTTTTTAGAACAATTCATATAATGTGACTATTATCTTTGGTAATGAAGATGAAATAGTTTTCGAGAAAGCACTGATCTCTTTTAGAGGGTTGATACTCTTGGGTTAGGGCCCAACCCAAGCTGCCTAGCACCTTTTATGTTGTACTTATATGTTTTTACTTCAGTTTATGAGTTAATTTCTGTTACATAGATTCAATTTTCTTTGTTAGATTAGGTTTCTTTTGATGTTTTGCATAGTTGTTTCGTGTTTCAGTTGCTCAAGCAGGTTGCTACAGTGATAGAATAAGATTTGAAAAGGCTAACAATAGGCCCTAATCTCCTTTCTCCTTTCTTGAGATTATGATTTGAGGTCAAGTCACTTCTGCTGCCACCAAAAACATAGTTTTTGCTCTTCCATGCAATTGCTAGTGTGATAACTTGATTTGGAAAGATTCATATATCGGTTTAGATTCAGTTACTTAGATCATTTCCTGCTATTTTTCCATAGATCTCTCTGTGTGCTTTTATATTCATAGGTTATTGTTCAACATTTTCTGTTTGTAGGTCAAAAATTAGGTCAAGCTAGAAAAAGTTGTGTTTTCATGGTAAAGTTAGTCTTTTCTTTGATCAATTTTCATAAGTAGATGTGTAGATCTATCACAGGACTCCTTAGCTCACCATACATCCATAAACTTCTCATAGATCTCCCAAGTCATTCACAACATTTCGCCAATCTGCCCTAATTTCTGTGTTTTTCTCCATAAGCTTCTTTCTTCCCATGTGAACAAATCTAACCATCATGGTATTTCTTGATCTTCCTTGAAAAGCTCTATACAGACACTTCAACACCTTCATCCAGACTTTAGTTACCCTTTTCCATCATTTTTCCACCTTCAAAACTCCAAAAATAGCTCGCATCCTCCTCCTGTAGATCCTCCTGTAGATCCCCTGTAGCCTCCTATAGAATTTCCTATGAGTGATTTTTCGAAGTCTGATCACTATGAAAGTCTTCAGAAGGGTACTAGGGGCTTCTTAGGACCTCTCCACACCTTTCTCTAGCTCTATAAAAACCAACTCCACCTTCCTTCACCACCAAACCTCTGCACAATCACAACCAGATAAATCACAAGCAAAATAATTTCACATAAAAACACTCAAAAGCACAAAAAAGATGTTTTCTTCTCATTTATTTTCAGAAATAGCTTGAATAAATGAAATTTACCTTCCCAGTAGTCAATGGCACTCATTTCATCAATTTTTATCTCTTTTCTTGCAAAAGTAGGGTTAATAAGTAAATTAGGGTTTGCTAGTGTTTGTTAGGGTTTGCATTACATTTCAGTTTTCCTTCTCTTTCTGCAAATAGAATAGCCTCTATAGAGTTAGCTTTCTTTCATCATAGCTAAAAGCTTCTTCTGATAATTCATAGAAGTTGGCTTGAGCTCCTAGCAAATGTGTGCCAGCTGACCAAGTGACAGCCTGCAGTAAGAGCTAGTACTTGTGCATATTGCATCGTTTCTTCCAAGTTTTTTACGAACTACCGGGTTGATAAAAGTAAAGTAGGGAGCCCAAGAGTTGCATCATTATTGCTACAATATTGGTGCTCACCAAGGGGAAAACCCCATTTACATTACACAAATGAACAATTATTGGATGATACAAACGACAAAACCTCCTTTCTATATATAGGAGTCTAAGGGGTCACAATATAATCAAAGTCAACATAACAATAATAATATAAGGGTACAAAAATAATAATAGCGGGCTTCTACGGGGCACAATAATAACAATAAGGGCTACAATGACAATAATAATGGGGGGATCACTGATATTATATGGACCTAACATGACCCTCTCCTTTAAAAAAGTGTTGTCCTCAATGATTGAGTAGTTCTGGATGCTTCTGTGTAAAATTCTTATCCTCCCTTGTGGAATCTTTAGCGGGTAAGTTCTTCCACTTGAAGAGATACTCTAAAATTGATTGATTTCATAGCTTTTGAGTTCTTATTTCTGTGACTCCTTCAGGTTCCAATATGACTTTTCCTTCCTCGTCAAGTTCTGGTAATATTGTTTGAACTAGGAGCTTGTCACCAATAACCTTCTTTAAGCATGAAACATGGAAAATTGGCTGCACTCGAGAAGCTGCAGGAAGCTGTAATTTGTATGCCATAGTACCAATCTTTTGCAACACCTTGTACAAACCATAATACTTTGGTGATAATCTATTATCCTTCTTGGCTTGCTTGCATGATATTTGTTTATATGGTTGTATATGTAGAAATACCCAGTCACCTATATCAAAACTTCTTTCCTTGTGATGTTGATCTGCCTGTTGTTCCATTCTATTTTGTACCAAAGTTAGGTTATCCTTTAAGAGTTGGAGAACTTGTTGTTGATTCTCGATGTCATGTTCCACTGCTTGAACCTTAGAATTTTCTCTTAAATATGATGGGATGGACGGAGAGTGATATCCATAAAGTGTGCTAAATGGGGTCATTTTTGCTGTAGTATGGAAGGAAGTGTTATACCACCATTCAGCCAGAGGAAACCATTTGACCGATTGTCTCCGTTTATCAGATACAAAGCAACGAATATATCCTTCCAAATGCCTATTTACTATCTCAGTTTTCCCATCAGATTGAGGATGATAAGATGAGCTATGAGAGAACTGAGTACCAAGACAAGAAAATAATTTGTCCAAAATTTCCCATGAAAGTGGGATCTCTGTCACTTACAATAATCTTTGGGTCTCCATGTACCTTTTGAATTGTTTCCATAAATGCAGTAGTAACTGTACTGGATGCAAGTGGATGAGATAATGCACAAAAGTGTGCATAGTTGGTAAGTCTGTCAACTACCACCATGATGACATTCTTTCCTTTGAACATGGGTAAACCTATGATAAAATCCATTGAAACCTCCTCCCAACGTTCACTTGGAATGGATAAAGGTTGCAATAGACTTGAGGTCTTAATTCTTTAAACTTTATTTTGTTGGCAAACCAAACATTCCTTCACAAGTTTTTGAATATTAGATTTAAGGCGATCCTAAAAAAATTCCTTCTTAACCCTGTGGTAAGTTTTTAAAAATCCCGAGTGCCCTCTTAAGGGAGAGGGATGCAATTTCATAAGAACCTTTTGTTTGAGTTTGAAATTCTGACATAGGTATAAATGATCTTTGTACCATAACGAATCATTTTTCCAGCGAAATGTATCAAATGTACTTGGATCTTGTTGTAACTTTTGAATGAGTGCCCATAATTCTTCATCATTTTTCCATTCATCCCTTGCTTCATTTATCCAATATGGTTGGATAATAGAAATGGCACAATGGAATGCTTCCAAATCATCATCCTTTCTTGAGAGTGCATCTGCCACAACATTTTGCTTCCCTTCTTGGTAGATGATTTCAAAGCCACAACCCAACATCTTTGTGACCCATTTTTGCTGCTCTTCTAAAGATAATATTTGTTCTAAAAAGTATTTAAGACTATCATGATCCGTTTTTACCTTGAATTGTCTTCCCATTAGGTAGGGTCACCATTTCTTATGTGCATTTACTATTGCCAACATTTCCTTCTCATAAATAGCTTTGTGTAAATACTTTCCTTTGATTGTATGACTTTGAAAAACAATGTGTCTTTCTTCTTGCTTTAAAAAAACACTAATTCTATTTGCTAAGGCATCACATTCCACAATAAAGGTTTTTGTGAAGTATGACATAGCTAAGACCGGTGCTAGGCACATTTCCTCTTTAAGATGTTCAAAGGTCTTTGTTGCTTTTGGAGTCCATAAAAATGCATCTTTCTTAAATAATGTTGTTAGAGGTGCTACTATTCTTCCATAATTCTTAACAAACTTATGATAATACCTTGTTGACCTGAGATATCATCACAAATTCTTTATGGATGTGGGTATTTTCCATTCCTTAGTGGATTTAGTTTTGCTAGGGTCTACCTTAACACCTTCATGAGATACAATATGACCCAGATATTCCACCTCTTGTAATCCAAAGAAACATTTGGATATTTTTGCATATAATTGTTTCTTCTCCAATATTTTGAGCACCTTGTCAACATGTTGAACATGATCCTTCCAAGAATTGTTGTAGATTACTATATCATCAAAAAGTACTAACACAAATTTTCTAAGGAATGGTTTGAAAATGGAATTCATCAAACCTTGAAATGTATAAGGTGCATTGGTAAGACCAAAAGGCATGACTAGAAATTCATAATGACCCTCATGAGTTCTAAATGTTGTTTTCAGAATGTCTTTAATATTCATTCTAATTTGATGATATCCTGAATGAAGATCCAATTTGGTGAATTAAATTGATCCATGAAATTCATCCAATAGTTCATCAGTGACAGGAATGGGAAATTTATCTTTAATAGTTAGCTTGTTAAACTCCCTATATTATGGACGCATGTGCCATGATCCATCCTTCTTGTGCACAATCACTACTGGAGTGGAGAAAGAACTTTGACTAGGCTTAATTATAATAGCCTCTAGCATTTCAGCAACCATACGTTCAATTTCACTCTTTTGGGCATAGGGATATCTATAAGGCCTGATGTTAGGAGGAACACTTCCTGGAATTAAATGATTGGCATGATCTTGATCATGAATAGGTGGGAGAGCTTTGGGAGTCTCAAATACCTTAGAATGATTGTCCAAGACGTTTTGGAGATCTGGAGAGATAGATGATTTCGATGTGGGAGCCTCTAGCGAAAATATTTATGCAATTACGCCTCATTGTTCTTTATTTAGAAGATTTTTCATTCCATTATAGTTGATTATCTTTCTTGGTTTCCCTGTGATACCCCTTAATTCAACTTCCTTTCCTTTCGAAGAAATTTTCATCAAACATTCTTGGAAATTAAAAGATATTGTACCTAAGGATTATAGCCATTAGACTCCTAGTACAACATCAACACCACCCATTGGAATAGAAAGTATTAGGATATTCAATACATATTCTCACATGGATAGCTTGATATTAATGCACTTTCCAGAGAAATTTATGGTTCCTCCACTTGTAACCATTACTTGACACTCTAGTTTTGGACATAGGAAGCAATTCAATTCCTTGGCTATCTTACAATGAATAAAATTATGGGTACTGCCCGAATCAATCAACATTATTACCTTTTTCCTCTGGATATGTCCTTCTATCTTGATAGTTTGAGGAGTGGTAATTCCGGCCAATGCATTACAATATATTTTAATATTCATTTCTTCTTTCTCTAGGGTTTGTTTCTAGTGTATATCCTCTTCTTTTAACATTTCTTGTTCCTTTTCTTCCTCCTCTTGACAATCTATGTAAATTATTTTCTTCTCAACACACTTATGACGTTTTGTGTATTTTCTATCACAATTGTAACAAATCCCTTTTGCTCTTTTTTCTTCCGATTGTTCTGGAATCAACCTTGTAGGCTGTGGAAGGCTAGGGGAAGCAACACTTCCATCCTTATAGTTGTGAGTGCTAGGATTCGTTGTTGCCATAATTTTTCTTTCCATTTTTCTTGCCAACCTAAATGCCTTCTCCAATGAGTCAGGTTCCAAAAGGCGAGCCTCATGTTGGATGTTATCCTTTAGTCCCTATGATCACATCAATCCTATGCTCCTCTAGAATATATTTTAATCTTATATTCAATTTTTGGAAGTCCTCAACGTGCTCCATCATTGAACCCTTTTGTTTGAGGTTTATCAATTGGCTAAAAAAAATTTGTTTTTTGTATCCTCATAATCTGCTATCATTTCTTCTGTAAAAATTGCCCAAGTGACAATTTATTTATGAGAGCAAAGCCATCGATACCATACAAACTGATTTGGTTCCAAATATAAAGTTTCAATGCGTACCTATTGTGTGATTTTCACATTATGGAGATTGAAATATTTCTCCATCTGTAGTACCCATGTTATGGGATCCTTGTCATTAAACTTCCTCATGTTGATCTTTGGAACATGGTGGGTCTTCAATCCAACGTTAGAGTCTATGAAATTATGACTAACATTTATTTTGTTCTCATCATGAGTTTCCTTTACTACCCTTTCACTATTAGTAACGATTTCTTGTAGCAACTTAGTCAAATCTATCTTCAAATCTTCCACGTCGCCTTTCAGTTTTTCTTCTATACCATCCATCTTAGCATCCATGCCATTCATCTTAGCTTCCATGCCATTCATCTTTGCTTCCACACCATTCATATTAGCTTCCACACCTTTATTTAAACCATTAATATTTGCTTATGTTAGCTTTTGTGAGAGTGAAATTTGTTGCACTTGGTCTCTTAATTTTGATATATCATGTTCCATTTTTTCCTCTTCTTCATGAGTCTTGCTAGAGACTTCTGGTTTCTTACTAGGTGTTTCCATTTTCTTTATTTGGGGCATCAATTAATGATAATTATGCTTCACTATGGCCTTCAAACTTCAAACTAACTCTTCAACCCAAACTTATGAAATTTTTTTAAAAGACTACACACCTTTCTTCGCTTTGTAGAAGATCAATATTGAATCTGTTGTATAATTGCAATTTTGGATCTCCAAGGTCTAAAATTTCTTCCCATGGTTGACCTTTGATTCCTCTTTCCAATTCCACCATTCTGATCAAAATTGGATTCTCCAAGAAAGAGTAATTCCCAATCTCCCAAGATGACTTGATTATATAAAGTTTTAGTAGAGAAAACTTGTATGACATGCCATGTGTCACTATTTTGACCTTTGGATCTGAAAAAGATACACAAAGAACTACAGTCCTTCATATTTCTACAAATTCTTACAGAATTTTAATCTAATTCTCAAAGAGAAATTTATGATGATTTTCCCAAGGTCACCTGTTTGGAATGAAACTCGAGAGTCTGCAAAAACCATAACTACCTCAGATCATATCTCCAAACATATAACAAGACAAGATCTGAAATTCAAACCCGACGTTCAGAATGATTTTAGATCAAGTGGATATTTTTTTAGCTTATGAAACTTTGCAGAGAAAAAGTTATAGCGAAAATTACATGATGACCCATTTGGAGCAGTGAAACCCTAAAATCCAAACCTTTGATACAAAATGTTAAGAAACCAGCTCAATAAAGATAGAAAATATAGATCAACGAATTCAGAATTGGCCTCTTTGAGGGGGAAATCTCCTTTACATTACACAGATGAACAATTCTTAGATGATACAAATGACAAAACCTCCTTTCTATATATAGGAGTCTAAGGGGTCACAATATAATAAAAGTCGACATAACAATAATAATATAAGGGCACAACAATAACAATAGTGGGCTTCTACGAGGCACAATAATAAAAATATGTGGACAATAGGGGCACAAAAATAATAGTAAGGGGTACAATGAACATAGTGATGGGCGAATCACTAGTATTATAGGGACCTAACATTCGTACAACAGATAAGCCTAGGATGGTCAAATTACCAAAGTCTCTACCTCCTAAGATCAAAAGCAAGTATATTGCTTGGTGACAAAGTTTTCTGATGTATTTTCTTGGGACTATTCAAGCTTAAAGGAGTATGATAAATACATCATTCACACACTATACCATTCAAACCTGATCAAAAGACAGTTTGTCAAAAGCTGAGGAGGATTAATCCTAAGTTGTTTCCATCCATCGTAAAAGAGGTGAATAGGCTTTATAAATCATGTATTATAGCCCCTATTCAATTTTTGGAATGGATGTCCAATCTTGTGCCGGTGGGAAAGAATATCAGGGAGATTTGCCTTTGTATCGATTTTATAAATTTGAAAAAAGTGTCCTTAAAGGACAATTATCCCCTTCCAAAGATGGACCATATCCTACAAAGGGTGGTTGGATCGTCCAGAATGTCATTGCTTGATGGATACTCGGGCTACAATTAGATTTTAGTGCACAAGGAAGATCAGCTAAAAACAACCTTAACAACACCATGTGGCACGTTTATGTATGCCAAAATACCATTTGGATTAAAAAATGAAAGGGAAACACTTTAGCACACCATGGACATTGTGTTTTCCAATGAAAAGGATGTTTTCAGGTTATTTATTTAGATGATCTCATTGTTTTCTCTAAATCTAATGAAGAACACTTACATCATCTAAGAATTGTCTTTCAAAGATGCAAAAAAAAAAGCATTTTGTTGAATCCTAAAAAGAGCCTATTTGCTATGGAGGAGGGTAAGTTGTTGGGGCATATCATTTCCAAGGATGGTATTCACACTAACCCTACTAGAGTTGAAGCAATCTTGCATCTTGATTTCCCTAGGAATAAAAAAAAGATTCAGTCATTCAATGGGAAAACTAAATTTTTAAGGAGGTTTATCCCAAACCTCATTGAACATTTGAGAGAGATGACACACATGCTGAAAAAAGACAACGAGGTAAGATGTTCTGAAATGCCAAGAAATGATGTAATGCAGTCAAATTTTCCTTATTTACTGCTCCTACTTTAATCAATCTTGATTACACTTAAGATTTTACTATATTTTCATTCGCCTCTGAGCATACTTTAGCAGTTGTCCTAATGTAAAAGAGAGACCACAAAAATGAACAGCCTAGAGCTTTTTTCAGCTAGAAAACAAGGGATTCAACACTTAAATACAACATTATTGAGAAGCAGGCTTTGATTTTGGTAAAAGAGCTCAAATATTTTTGAGTATATATTATGCATTCTCATATTATAGCCTATGTTCCAATAGCAATAGTAAAGGAAGCCCTTACATAGACTGATCCAGAAGGCCAACAAGGAAAATGGATAATAGCAATGTTAGAGTATGATCTAGAAATAAAGCCAACAAAGCTCATTAAAGGACAGGGTTTGGCCAAGATCATGGCTGAATCGAATTTGCATGCATTAGACATCAACTTGATTGTTGCTCTCTCTGATGAAGAGAAACAATTAGAGAGACCCCACCAACATGTCAAGGGGATCTCCTTGGTAAGAAGTCCTAATTAGACCTCAGACCATTTGGTGTAGGATTCCCAGCAGTGGGTTGTAAGGTAATGCCTTGACCACAATGTTGCACAGAGGCAAGTAAGATAACTCTGTTAGTATCAAGGGTGTGACTATTGCAGTGAGTCAATGAAGATTTCTGAGAGGTTCTAAAACAAAAGGGGGGAGACAAGGGTGAAGGTGAGTTCTAGGTTGAAAGGGATTAGTCCCAACTCAGCTAGGAGCACACAACAAAAAATGACATACACATCTTCTGGTGGAGCAGTCCACTTGGATGTGGTAGTCACAACGTACAAAGTAAGATAACATGTACATCACTCACAGATCAGTCCAAACGAGTGCAACAATTGTTATAGCAAGGTTCATGTGAAAGGTATGTCTGGTGTCTAGCAAAGCAGTCGAAACAGATAGTGATAAAATTAACAACATATACAACACATTTGCAACAAGGTTCATATAACTACATGTGAATCAATTCATACACAAATACATAAGTTAAACAACATATAACATTAAGGAAACCGGAGAAATCCAACTACAATGACAACATATGCATGAAAATGTGTTGTCTCTTATTATATAAAAGTTTAAGTTCCAACCATCCAATACATCCATGTAAATCTATTAGCCCCATCAGTGAAACGTTATAAGCACATTCGCCTACTCCTCCAAAGAGATGTACTAGCTCCGTGTTGCGGAGAAGCCAAGGTGCACTACAATACTATCCAAGCCTTCTTTAAGATAGTCTTAGTAGAAGCTTGGCTGACCAAAAGCCTATACAATGAGTTATGAGGGACTATTTATAGCAAAGGGTGGGGTGACCCTTGACATTCCCCTTTGTGACCATTCAACTACCCTCATGACTCTTCACCTACTCTATGACTGTTACGTCAACTATTGAGACTTGACTTATACTTGACATGACTCAAAATTATAATGCACATGTACCCATGTGATCAATGGCTTGAATAAACTAAACTAGACACCATTCTGACTTAGAACAACCATAGAAGTCCAACTACTCGACATCCTCATGTTGATCAACAATACCATATTGATGCCAAGATTGGTAGTCCTTGATAGTTTCCATGTGTTTTTCCATGACATCTGTCTGAAACCTGAACCTTGCATCCATATCATCTGGGTACACTGCTCAAGCTCCTTTGTCGAATTCATTTGAGAGCATGCACATCAAACAACAACGTACTTGCGCATGATGTCTGCACTGATAGGAAAGTCTGGGTTGGTGGCAGTGCGCATCAACTCGTCGAAGTACGAGTCAAGCTCATGTTGAACCTACGTCTATCTCTTAGCCTGGGTGTGAGTCCCAATTGATGGGATCACATGAGTGTGCACTATAACATCCATGCTTTTGAATACTCATGCACGGGAAGCCTGTATGCTAGTGATGAGTTGAAGTAGGTATTCATAGTTTTAGATCTGACTTCAGATACATGCTTGTAGCTCGACCGCATTGGCCCTCGTCATCTTTGGGAAGTGAATTGGTGCTCCCATGTACTTCATCATCCATGCTTGCATGCTTTCAACAGAAACATCTATGTTCTTCAATATGCATGCTCTTCTCGCACATCATTACTGCCATCCTTAGAGATGGACGATTGCTTGGTGCACAATACTGAACTTGGAATACAATTCTCGCATAACTGTATCAAGGGACAATACTTCATCTAGTATTGCCTTCTTCATTTCATCTTAGGCAGACATTGTCACCAAATCTCCTCCTTTCTTGGCCCCCTGTAGTTCCTTTTCCATTCGTTCATTCTCAGCTATGAGGAAACAAACACTTGAAATAGTGGCTTCAGCATACTCTCTAGTGGAATTGGCCAAACCAGTTGGATTCTTTTGCATTTTGGTCACGATCACTTGTTCTTCAACTTGCGCAGGAGATGTTTCGTCCTCCAGAGTCGGTACTTTCTGAGACTGCACAAATTTGTGATGAGATTCATCAAAGGAGATGTTGTGAATCTTTACTTCCGAATGACAACCAAGGATCTTAGTGCCTCCTTGGTCATTTGAGACTTGCTCATCATCTGGATGTAAAGAAGTGGGTGAATCGATCTGTTTGTAGTGAGGCATGAGGTCGGTGTCCTGTTCTAACTACTGTTGCTCCATGTCTGCATCCAACTATTCAAGTGCCTATTCTATCCCATGAAAAAAGTCTTGCCCCTGCAATGTTTCACCCTGTTTACCTGATGCCAGCTATTCATATGAATCAACTACTTGTACGGGTGCTGCTTCGTCTGTCTGCACATGATGTGCCCCCTGCTATATCTATTGTTGCTACGCTTTCTTCTCCTGTTGGCACAACTCTTGTTCTTTTCGGAGTTTCTCCCTCAGCTCATGAAACTCCTTATCTACTTCTTCAATTCTCTTATTATCCCTTTGCCTTCACATGATTCACTTGTTGAGCTATTACCTCTTTGCCTGAATAGCCATAGCTGCTTTTTCTACAAGTGGATCTGATAAAAACTTGAAGCTTTGCTCCTCCTCCATGCGGTCGACAATCTTCCTCTTCCCTTTTCTCGTGCATAGGTATGTTTGGCTCTGCTGCCTCTGCTACTAATACTGATGCTACTACTAGTGCTCTCTGTGATGCTGCTTCATGTTTCTTTTCTAACCACTCTACGATGAATCCAACCTATTCATTGGGTCTGGAATAATTGTAGAAATACCTCCATGAGTCTTCCTCAGCCTAATAAAATTCCCCATGGATCCAATTGAACTAAACTCTCATGTAGTGATCCTTCGTAATGCAATGTGGGTCATATGCGTTGAAGCTTCAAAGGTCAAATGGGTACTTCTTCATCTGTTCTACTTTGACATTTTCTTGCTTGGTACTCTGGATCTCATATAACCCAATCCACAATGTAAGAGTGGGTGAAGGTGCCTTATTTTTTCGCTACAGTCTAGTTGTCAATCCTATTGAGATGTGATATGCTACTTCCTACATGACAAGTACATCTAAGGAAAAGTTTGGCATAACATGCGGAGGCTTCTCTGCACTAGACATTCAGATGAAAGTGCCCAATGGTGAGGCATACCAATTTGAAATGCCTAATAATGCCTCAATTTCTTCCTTTCACATGTAGGGTTGATCTTGTTCGAATATCAACCTATACACTGGGGTAACAAAATGGTTGGACAACTGTATGATTAGTCCCCTGAAGCTGCATTCGGACAACAACTTGAAATATGTGTTCACAAAAGTATCCGTCGGTGACCATGCCTGCTCCAAGCCCAAGAACACATGTTGGGCACATTTTGCATCTAGGGTGTAGGCAGACATGTAAATCTCCACATGCATACCCTCGGGTGACTGTCAAGCCTCCGTGACTTATTCCTTCAGCTGGTGAGCCAGTATGTCAAACCAGTTGCATGGTTTTCCTTCTCTAGCCAGTTGGTCCAATGTGATCACCCAACACTCAAGGAACGTTTCAGTGCTTTCTTGGTCACTCAATCGACATGCAAATATGGCCAAGTATTTGTATGCCTTCCTCAATATATTTTTCTTGTAGATCTAGTTGGGTGTCATACTAAAATGAGCTAGCTCCTTTACCCAATCCTTCAGAATGTCTCTGCAATTACCTTTGCTATTGGGCAAGATAAATGGAAGACTCATGACAGTCGTGGGCTTTAACATTTGATACGTCTCATCATAATTTCGTGCCCAAAAGGTTGCAAGCTTCATACCACTAACACTACTCAAGGTGATCGTCTCAGGGTCAGTATGGCAGACGATCCAGTGAATCATGTCTGCTCATGCGAATGCAGGGTATTTGAATGAAATCTGGTACAAGTTGGAGTTGTGAATGTTCATGTACACCTCACGGTCTTTGAGATGTTCACCAAAAATGCATGCGAATGTTTCATTAACCTCTTGCTACTTCAGTTTGATGTCCTTGTCTAGATACAAATTTGTATCTTCATAGGTCGACAGACTAGACACTTGCTCAACAGTTGCTCCAGTTGCAACTCCATCCGTGTCCTGTGATCGTGTTCTCTTGGAATCCATTGGGATAGATGAAAACCTGAAAGATCAGGAAACAATCAGCATGGATGGCAAGAAATATGTCAATGGAAACAAAGCAAATTCAGGGAAAGATACAACACATACCTGGGAAATTGACAAGAAAGATACTGGCTACTAGATCTATGAAATGCACAATCCAGTCAGGCAACTAGCTATTAGGATTGCGCAATCCGCAATTCTAGCAAGGAATGACTACTAGCCCCTGGATAGATTTGCACAATTTCTTGGACCAAGCAACCACTGTCCTCTAGGAATGTGCAAAACAGTCCTAGAGGCTAGTGTTGGGAAAGAATTCCCATTTCTAAAGAGGAAGGTGAGCCTTCCTTCCCTAGATTGCATAATGAAGCCTTAGTGAAGGTAGAGCTCGGGCCAAGGTTGGCTTGACTTGTCAATGGGAAACTGAAAGAAAATAAGACAGTAAGTGCATGGTGACACTAACTGATAGTGGAAGTGATTGATAGTGCAAGAAAAACATGAATGAAATATTCAACAAACAGATCAACATGCATGTGGGTGAGGCAGTTTGTCGATTGGTGATCTCTGTGTAAAATAGTTTCATGCATGTGACAACAGTGAGATAGCAAAGAACATTGAAACAAAGATAAGACAAGATAGTATACATGTAAACAATAGCAAACATTCAAAGAAATCAAGCAAACAACACTAACACAAGCGAATACACAAAAAGTGATAGAAATGTTGAAAAAGACAAGTTGAGGCCACTTACTCATGAATAGTTGAGCCGGATGTGTCAAAGAGTCATGGATGTGCTGTGGGATTTCAAAGCTCCAAGATCAATGTGAATGAATGAGCTATGATGCATCGAATAAATAAGTTTGGTCTCATGATGTGCATGCCACAAATCTAGGAAAAAGGGGCACTTGGAGGGAAACTTCTAAAGAAACTTTTCATATAAACCCCGACTGCTAAAAATACCTCCCTGAATCATGGGATGCCTTTTACATGTTGTCTCTTTCTAGTCTGGGAAGAGAAAGTCATGCATGCATGCAAGTCAAGTTTCCTCAGTCTCGGGTAGAACTAATCAACCAGATTGTTCATGCATGCAGTTGCTCAACTGCTTGGGAAAAATGCACATTCCTAACTGGGAGTTGGGCTGACTGCCCAGGAGGATTGCACAATTTATGGGCATAGCAACTAACTATTGCCCAGATTTGTAGAAATCCTAGGCTGAGCATACCTTCTAGGGAAATTTACACAAATCTGCTGGGAGTATTAGGATTCCACAATCATGGAGCCTAGCTGGTTGCCAGAGAGGATAACATAATTTCTGGAGGGAAGGTTGAATACCCTCTACCAATGTGAAATTTTCAAGGGAAAGCTGCTCAACCTGCAACTGGACCAAGTCCGGTTGAACAGCCTGTGAGGGGAATGGATCAACTGTGATTGATAGGCTACCTTTCTATGAGGAAAGCAGAGAAACTTGAGTACTTGACAAAGCAAGACAAAGATTTGTGAAATCACGAGTACAGGTGTCAGACATGTTCAGTTTATTTGGATGGTACTTTGACATAGTTTATTTCTTGCAGCATCTAAATCCTCCACCTGAAATTCCCAAAGGTAAAACTATATCCTTAGATTTAAAATCTTCCAAGTATTGCATTATTGATGACGTTTTGTTTTGGAAAGATCCGGGTGGTGTATTTTTGAACTATCTTGTTGAAAATGAAGCTAAGGATGTGATGATTGATTTCTACAAAGGGGATTGTGGAGGCCATTTATTTTGGAAAGCCATAGCCAAAAAAGTCTTGAGGGCTAGGTTTTATTGGCCTACTCTTTTTTCTGATGTGTACAAAACAATAATGAGCTACCATGAGTGCTAGATTTTCAAGGGAAAAGAAAACTTTTTTCATTGCCTTTGTAGCCAGTTTTGTTTTCAGCTCCATTTCAGCAATGGGGTTTTGATTTTGTTGGAGAAATAAATCCTTCTTCAACTGCACAAAATAAGTGGATCCTGATAGTCATAAAGTACTTTACGAAATGGATTGAAGCAATTCCAACCAGGCAAGCTACTGATTCTGTTGTTATTCAGTTTTTCGAGACTAATATCTTGTCTAGATTTGGTTGCTCACAGAAAATAATCACTGACAATGTTGTTGCTTTCAATTCCAAGAAGACGGTGGATTTTTGTGAGAAGTAACATATTACGTTGGGGCATTCTATCACTTACTACCCTAAAGTGAATGGGCTAGCTGAATCCTCTAATAAATAATTGATCAACATAATTAATTAAGTTCCAAAGGCCAATAAAAAGAACTAGCACAAAAATCTCATTAATGCTTTATGGGCGGACAGAGTTAGTACTAAAAAATCCATAGGCATGTCTCCTTTTGAGTTGGTGTATGGGGTTCATACTATTTTTCCCTCATCCCTTTCTGTTCTAGTCATGAAAATTCCACAGGAAGTTGGCAGCGAACCAAATGATGTGTAGTAGAGGATAAGTCAAATGATCCATTTACAGCAAACTAGGGAAGGCTTATTTCAACATACTTCCAAGCTTGAGGAAAGGATAAAAAATATTTATGACCACAAGACCAAATAAGACAACTTCAACATGGTTGACGTGGTTCTTTGTTAGGATGCACATAACTAAGAGAAGGGAAAAAATGACAAGTTTGAGAATATATGGAAGTGACCTTACAAAATCTCACCTTTCAAGGGAAAGAATGCTTATGTTTTGGAAGAATTGAATGGGGAAGGTTATTTTGGAGAAGCAATTAATGGTAGGTTTCTTAAGCACTACTATTCTTGAATGATTTCTGCAAATTTTCATCATCATTGTATATATCAATTTACATTTCATGTCAAAGTGTACAGTGGGTATCGTAGGATTTTGAAGCCCATGGAGAAGACCCTAAGACGTCTTTAATCAGTTGCTGATTTGAAGATTTAGTTTATTTTAATTGTCAAATTCAGTCAGTCGGTTAGTTTTTAATTTGAGTTTAGTCTTTGCAATTTGACTCCATGCCCAATGGATAAGGCTACTAGGTCTATGTTGTTCCTGACACCTCCTATGGAGCTTCCATCCCAAATGGAGCCAATGTCAATGTCAATCTTTTTTTTCCTCCCATCAGTGATCAAGTGTTCTCTTTTAGCATTTCCATTAGGGTTTAGGGTCAATTTTTTGTCATTTTACTAGGTCCTCCACTCAAAATGTTTGGTCACGGGTTAGTATGTCTAGGTTTATTTTCACTTTCTCAAGCATTTTTACATGCCAGTCACTTTTATCATTCAGTTAAGTGTATCATCATTTTTATTCATCACCATCATGATTTAACTCATTCTAGTGTCTCCATTAGGTCATTAGGCTTTCAAGTTCACCAACACTTCCATTTCATGCATAAAATCTGACATAGGATGAGTTGTGATAAGCAAGTGTTTTCAATAAATTCTGATTTCAATTGTAATTTCATGTTTCTATATGTAATAAGTACTTCATAGCTACAGTTTCAAAGTTTGAAAAAGAATGTATATTGTTCAAAAGAAGAAAAAATTCTAGGTTACAAATTTCCAATGTTGTCGGGTTCAAAAGAATGAAAGTCATGTTCAAAAAGACATTTGGGGCCCATTATCACTCAAAAGAGTATTATGTTATGTCTATCAAAGCCCAAAGAGATTCATACACATTCCATTTACATTCTTATCTTAACTTTTTATTGAGCTAATTTCTCCTTAGGTGAGAAAACATGTATTTTTTCAGCCAAATTGGAAAATTTTTCTTGGCGTTGCACTTACAAACAAGTTGCTACATTTCTGGAGGTGGTATTATGCACAGAGACACTTCACTACATTTTGGTACTGGGCACAAGTGAAGTACATTGCGCATGGGACAAAGTCTCCCAGAATTGCAACAAATCACTAAAATTCAAGTTTTCAAGCTTCTAAATCCAGTTTTTGAATCCTCTGAGCTTCATAATAAGTAAGTACACTCCTTTTCACCCCCTCTTCCTTTGGCAAAACAAACAAAATAATTGTGAGTTTAGTTGTCTAGTTTTTTCTATGAGTTTCATGTTTTGATCTTGTAAATGATTAGTTGGAGCTTTGAAACCCTATAATCACTATCTCTGTACCTCTATTTTCATTCAACTCCTTATCCCCATTCACTAAATATCCATATCCCTTCATTCCACTTCACCTCCATACAAACCCTAGCCCTAATCTATCAAATTGGGTAGTTTCCCTAGCTAGGATTGTGCTAAAATTTTATAGCTCATCTCCCTCATTCATTTCCCTTCATTTAACCTCCTAAGGATTCCTAAAAATCTTTTCCATCTCCCAAAATTTCCCTACTCCCATCTCCCTTCCCTAACTCCCTCATTTTACTACTTCAAACACATTTCACTATTTTTTACCCTTTCCTACCATCCAAGGTTCAAAAGTGGAAGGAGACTCTTAACCATCAGAGAAAACAAAACATCATAAAGGGGGCAAGATTCTGAGGTCTGAGCCCATAAATTGCAATGAGATCAATTCTTCACCAATCATAAGAAAATTCTTTGAAGATGTCAACTGCCTAGGGTTTTGTCAAAGAGTGGGAGAGGTAGGTTTTCATGAGTAGCTTAGTACTTTGATTTCCACCAATCTAAAAGGAGAAAATGGCACCATTGCAGGGATTAATTTCACATTCCCAGCTGATGCCATCTGTCTTTCCATAGGGATACAAAATCATGGGGAGTATTGGTTCAAATGCATGAGCCTAGACCTTGAGAAATACAAAACC
Organism: Pinus taeda; assembly: GCA_000404065.3. Lineage (NCBI taxonomy): Eukaryota > Viridiplantae > Streptophyta > Pinopsida > Pinales > Pinaceae > Pinus > Pinus taeda. The sequence goes on from APFE031122967.1 coordinate 85,305, forward strand.
TTCATGAAATCACCGTACAAAGAGGCTCATTCACACATCATTCCATTCATATACTTGTTGGAAAATTATGCACCACTGATTAAGGTTGTGATGAAGTTTTTCACTTTTGAGGGGAGGCTTTCCAGGTTGTATCAATATCATGTTAGGCTACTCATGCACTTCACAGCTATGAAACATCTTCAATTGTGTAACTACTTGTGTAGAAGTATCATCAAAATGTATGAAAAGGTGCAAACAAAAAAAAGAAAAAGAAAATTACCCCAGCCTTTTCCACCACAGTTTGATAAATGATGTAGTCCTCCATCAATTGGCAGAAAATAACATAGCATGGGATACCTTTATTGAAGCAGCCTTGCAGAGGCATGAGACTACTTCACCAAGCTAGCAGCAAGACACATCAACATAGCCTACATCAACATAGCCTATGGAGGTAGGGTCATAAAAAAAATTAGAGGAGGTTCCAAAGGCACCTAGATCTGAGATGACCAAAACATACTAGAGAAGAAAATGGCTTGTGCTTGCTCCTCAAGTTGAGGAAAGGGCCAAGCTTTCTACATTAGCACAACAACTATCACATTTCTAGGATGAGGAGCTAATTGAGCATGATTTTGACCTGGTTGACTTGGAGGCAGTAGATGAGCATTCAAACTTGCAATAATCTATCAAAGAGAAGGAATCCTAGATCATGGAGCTCCAGGACAATTTGGAAAGGGCCAAATTTATCATTTCTTTCCTTGAGTAAGAAAACAATCAACTCCATGTCAAATAGCTAATGATGGAAAAAGAGAAATTCAGGATGTTGAGGCAAGAGGTTAAGGCTAAATTAGTGTTATAGCATGATAAGAATGATGAAAAGGAGAATCAGGTTGGAAGGAAGAGGCCTAGGACAATGGGTCTCAAAAAGGCATTCTAGAAAGAAAGAGACCAAAACCTACTAGTAAAGGATTTGACCAGTGAAGACAAAATTGTTATCGAAATCAATGAAGACATGGAATTTTTTCCAGAAAAAGTCAACAGAAATATAGAGAAGATTCTTGACAAGGATAATAGGGATAACCAGATGTTGAGGCACATGGCCCACCACTACCAAACCGGAAACAAAATTTGCAATATCAAAGTCAAACAAATGCAAAGCAAGCTAAAGGAAACACTAAAAGGCAAAGATGAGAAGGAAAAATTGGATATGCTTACTGAGGCATCCATGATATCATAACACGCCTCATTTAGCACTTCTAGACCTCTTTTGGGTGTTTTTTGGGTATTTTTGGTTTTTGGTGAAATTTGGTGCAAACTCAGGAAAATGCACTAGTTACAGAAACGCACTGCCTTCCCATTGCGATTTTTCCTCAGATCTCTAAATGCAAATGGTTTGCATTTTTGGAAATATTATGGCATCCTCTCAAAACCCATTTCCTCAAATTTTTCAAGCAGAGCTCAAATTTTGAGAAAAGGGGTCAAAATTGATAGGCACTGCACTTCTAGAGATATCTTGGGAGAATGCGTTTTTCGAGGCCTTTCCATGGGTCATTTTCAAAAGTTTAAGATTTTCTGGAAACTAGATAGACAAGGTTAGTCTACCATTCTTTTAGATTTCAGTTTTGACTTTATGAAGGCACCTAAAAATGGCCTCAAACATGGTGCTACGCTTATGCAATTTTCTAAGATTTTGATTAAAAAATTCACTATGTAATTTCTCAGAGTTTCTAGTTTGGTTTGGGTAAAGGTCAAATTAGTGAAGTAAATGAACGATAGAGTGATATTAAATGTAAATAGGATGTAGTAATTTATGGATAGTCTTTGTTTGATGTAAATTGAGCTTCATTTATGAGGGGAGTTGCAGTCAAAGCTAATGGTAGAAATTGTTTCAACCTCCCTAGACATTAGGGTTTGGTTAAAACCAGTCATGTAACCACTACTATAGTCATGGATTCGACCCCTGAGCCTAAGGAGAAGTTTTTTTTGTTCTTTATGAATCATTTTCTTAGTCATGGACTCGTTGGACATCTGAGGAGAGAACCATTGTAGCCTGTATTTGACATTTTTCGAAATCGAAGGATACATTTTGCAGCCATTATTTTGGAATTCATGTGCAATTAGTTTATGATGTTGTTTTTCCACTGTTATTACTTTACATGAATGATATTTAGCTTCTTTTTCTATTCTTCATCTCTTCAATATTTTTCTTTGCAATTGATAAACAAACTTCTTTTCACTAAGCTCTGTTTTGATAGAAAAATATTATATGTTATTTTCACTCTTGCTTAATGAATTCATGTCTCATGATCATTAAGATCTTTATTCTTCTTATAAACACCACACTACATTGAAAAAACCTAAAATACATCACAAAAGTGTTGCTACCTTGCTCCTTCATATCTTTGATGTTGTAAGCCTTTGATCCTCTCACCTAGCTACTTGGTTTTTCTCCCTTTTCCAACATCAAAAACCCTAAATTTATGAAAACTTACTTGAGCTTAGCTATCTAGCCTAAAATCCTTTATCATCCATTCATATCTTGGTATTGATTCCATGGAGACATCCCTCTCTAGTTTGGTAGGGCTAGCTACCAAACTGAAAGTTGGTATGTGGTTACCTTCATCGATTTCCTCATTAGACTGGGACATTGTAGGGGATAACATGACAAACGAATGGATTGTAGAGAAACATCATTGTGATTTAGACAACGAAAAGGATTTCTCAATTAATTATAATGGCAAGAGAACTCATTGAAAAGGATGGTAGAACAATATCGTTGTGATTTAGCTAGCGAAAAATATTCCCTAATTCATTATAATGGCAAGAGAACTCATCGAAAGGGATTTTAGAGCAATATCGTTGTGATTTAACCAACGGAAAGGATTCCCAAATTCATTATAATGGCAAGAGAACTCGTCAAAAATGTGTCTGTGTGCCAAAATTGCTAAAAGTGTAGTGTTTTCTGAAGGTTTATGTTTGATCCAACCAAGACAACCAAAGGAAAAACACTGACTAGCATATTGAAAAAAATGACATTTAAATTTTATGTGAATCAATGAAACTCATGTCAAGAGAATAGAAATGTAGTCTTTGCCTTGTTACCATGAGAAAACCCTTGGTGCTAGAAACAACATAATTAGCAGTCAACTATCCATGAGAACCAAAAATATTTTGTGATATGCAAATATGTCTAATCCATTAACCGTTCAAGAGAATTTATCACATTCTTCACCTCATTGGAAAGTGTAACATATAAGAAAACTGGATCCAAACAAATATATATAATGTTGGAAATAATGAGGCATGAAATACACAAAATGAGGCAGAAAATACATATAATGTTGGAAATAATAAGGCTACTCCAAAGGAAATGATAACGTCACTCAGAAATAATTTTGGAAATACTAACGCTACTCCACCAAAATAATAACACCGCTTCGACTGCCTCAATGGCTAGTTGTAAGAATAAAAGTTTGAGTTGAGTAGCTACATATCATATTGGAACCGCATGCTCGAACGACAATCTCTCATGCTCCTTACTGTCCTATCTTTCCTAGTTTAGTGGATGGTTGGGGTGAGTGCATGCGTTACTGGTCTTATCATTGATAGAATCATTCTTGGGATGTTTGTTCTATAAGAGGAATGGTTGGTGAATTGACTGAATGGCCAATATTTCAAGCTCACGAATCATTGTGTCTGAGTAGAAGGGCTTAATGTCTCTGGTAACTGGGAGAGGATGCTCCGAGGTTGGCTACTTGACGAAATTACTACAATACCATATGATGTAACGCACTCTGAAATAATATGTGCCAATTCTCAGGAAATTTCACAAATCGTTGTGTAAGGCATTTAATATTTCCATGAAATTACTGTCGCACTTCGAAATAATATGTGCCAAAGCTTAGGCAATTTCACAAATCATTGTGTAAACCATTAATATTTCCACAATAATATGAAATCTTCTCTTTCAACATCATAACCTCTCTGCATGAACATAATCCATTATGGTTGTATTTAACGCTACCACCGCTACCATTTCTGCATGAATATGAAATTAGGGCACCAAACCCTAATTTCAACGCTCAATGTCTATCATCATTATCTAGGAAAGCCTTTGGTATCTTTTGGTTGGAATATCACGTTCCTTGGCATATAAATTTTGCATACCATGTAATAGTAGATTTGGTGTGTCTAATGTTGTTTGTCTTAACATAGACTTGTAATGCTTTCTGTAGCATCAATATATGTTGTCGATGTCATATTGTTTCAACTATTCTCAATCGCAGAGATTGTAACGTCCAACATTATTTACCAAGCCAATAATAGAATTCTTCAATGTAATTGATTCTTCCAATGACCATTTCGCATTAAATTATTATTTCTTATCACGGCTAACCCTAACAGATATACCTTAGTGCTACACACAATTTGTAATGCTCTTCAACCAGTTATTCATTCGCTGTAATTGCTAACAGATGAATCAACCCTGTCCATGTTGTTGCATTTAATGGTCGAGTAAAAATGACATTGTTCAACAAATATCCTTCATGCTTCTACTCCTATTCATGTGCTACATTCCATTGTCCTCAATTTGTTTTATTTATTACCATTTGATCTTGTCCAATTCCACTAAGAATATAAGTATGCATTCTTTATATTGATTAAGTCTCTTCTTGCTTTGTCTTTTTCATATTTCTTAGGTTGTCTAATTGTATTGACATTGAGATCTATGTCAACATTATTTCTTTTTGGAACCCATTGGAGATGACATTGCTCAGTTTTATCAAATTTCACCAAGTTCTTTTGTGTATCCAATGCTACTAGAGAGTAATGCATTTGGATCTTTATTTCAATTGGAAAATTCTTAGTGGTTTTTTTCAGAGTCTGTATTTTCTAAAATGGGTTCATAAACTATGGCTTTTATTGACTTGTTCATTTTCTTCAAGGATTTACACTAGTATTGTGCCAAAAAAAATATTTTCAGAGATTTTGAGAATATCCTTTACCTGATGTTATTTCCTTTTCTAGAAGAAATTAGTCATTCTGATGTTGAGAACCTGTTGATATTCTTCATTTTATTCGACATGAAGATGAGATCTTGATGCATTTTTCCTATGAGCATGTGGATTTCCATCCAAAAATAAAAATAGTTTAATGTTGTCGAAGCACTTCCAGAGATTTCTTCTTTTGATAGTAGATTCATCTTACTTTCTCAAGCATTCACCATTTTCATTCAAATATTTGTGTTCATAATGACAGCGCTGGAGTATTTTGATAAATCCTAGTGATGTATTGAAATTTGTACAATATTTCATTAGTTATTGAGATAACAGTATTTCACATGGAGATTGAAAATAATAAGGTTTGGATGTAGATCTCATGATGCTTCATGATGAATGGATATATAAACCAAACATACAAATATAAAGAGTCCGCTCCTCTGCTTGATGGAAATGTCTTTGCTTTTTCTTCCATGCTTGTATTTGGATGGCTCTGAGGTTTTCATACATCAGATTTTTAATGGGGATCATTAAAATGTACAATGATGCCTTCAGAAAAATGAAGAATTTTGAGAAACATTGATGATGAAATTATACAAAAACTTATGCTTAACCTCCAACATGATTTGAATAGATATCCAATTGTGTTAAAAGTACTAGAACTGTGTCTACTTGTAGAAATTTATTTACATATTTATGCATCTGATATATATATACATGAAAAAAGTAATTTCATTGAAGAATGGACTTTTGAATGGTGAACCTGATTCATGTTGTTAGCTCTTGTAGAACGTGACTTGATTTCCCACTTTGATGATGCTTTTGTTCTTGCTTCTTCTTTAACTGCTTCAAATTCTTGACATGCTCATAAAGTTTGTGTTACTTTTCATTACTCCTTGCTCCTGTAATCTCTCCCTTAGATCGTGCTCAGTTTCATAAACTATGCAGTCTTTTAGGTTCTTCTTTTGAAGTCACATTAGTGAAGAGAGTCTGTAGGTACTATGCCTAGATTATTTATCAGATATTCAAATGGTTCTTTAGCAAGGGGTTTTATAAATATGTCTATTATTTGTTCCCTTGTGGTTATGTACTCCATCTTCATTGTTTTGTCAACCACTTGTTTTCTGAGAAAGTGCTACTTTACAAGGATATGTTTAGTCTTTGAATGGAGCACTAGATTTTTTGAAATCCTTATTTCACTTGTATTGTCACACTTGATAGATATATGTTCATTAAAATTTATATTCATGTATTTTAGTGTTTGTTTCACCCATAATACTTGTGTGCAACAGGCTGCAGTTCCTATGTATAAGCTTTTGTTATAGATAGAGAAATTGTTTGTTTGTTTCTTACCCATGTCACCAATGAGTCTCCTAGGTTGAATGCACCACCTCTTGTACCTTTTTTTTCATCCACATAGCTCATCAAATCCACATATGTGCATGTTGTCAGAGTAAAATTGTTAGGCCCCTATACTACTAGTGTAATCCCTTATTCTTATTAGTACAACACCCTTATTATATTGTTGTACCCATGTAGTCCCCATATTGTTACTATTGTTCCCCATAGAAGCCCATTATTGTTATTATTGTGCCCTTACATTATTATTGTTATGTTGGCTCTGATTACATTATGACCCCTTAGACTCCTATATATAGAAAGGAGGTATTTTCATTTGTATCATCCAAGAATTGTTCATTTGTGTAATGTAAAGGAGGTTTCCCCTTCGAATAGGCTGAATTCTAAGGCGTTGATCTCTCTTTTCTATCTTTTTGTGACTTGGTTTCATAACATGCACTATCACAACAAAAGATTGCGACTCGGGCGGAAGCTTTGGAAATTGCGATGAGATTACATGAGACACCAATGAAAGATGCTAATCTGGGGGTTCAACAGATTCATGTGTAGTTGTAGAACCTTTGCCTTGAAATGCAGAGTCTGAAGAAAGATAGAATAGCTCGACCCAAGGTGCATGAAGAATTTTTGTGCCTAAAGTGCAAAAGCTAGGGGCATGACAAAGATCATTGTCTAGTTTTCACAAATTATGTTGCAGCAGGGGGACCAATTCGTTTGAGGTTAGAAGTTGTAGTAGGGCCAAGTGTAGGGCCCATGCTATGGTGTGTTATCTGTCAAGTAGATGGGAAACATGCGACATAAAATTTCGATTTGCCATAGAAATTTGTACAGGCACCACAACAACTCTTCTACAACTTCTGTCAATCAATGGGTCATGATGAGCGCAATTGCCAAAGTTACGAATCGATAATGGATAGGACACCTACATATAGGGTGTAGGCAGAAACACGACCTTTGGACTAAGGCATTAGAGGAGTCTGAGGCAAGTATTAGGGGTGCGGACGAGGCCTAGGTGGAGAAGGACCTAGTAGAGGTCAAGAGAAAGTTTTTTGTTACAATTGTGGAGGACCAGGACACTACGCACAAGACCGCCCAAATCTGACACATCTGTCATGCCGCTATTGTACTCAGTTTGACCATGCAATGGAGGATTTCCCTATATTACTAGCTAAGATATGTGAGAAGGGGGTGCAACCTTAGCTGCTAACTCAAAACTTGCAAATGATGAGGGATGAGCCTCACGAGGAATATCCTAAGGTAAATATTGTGTTGTGGAGTGGGGCAACAATTGGTGAAGATAAGGGAAGTAGCCCGAAGAAGGTGAGTGGGTGCGCAAAGCACTAGAAAAGGTGAACAAGTTTGATCTAGAATGTGTAAAAGAAATGTTAATGGAAGCAAAGAAATTTTTTTTTGAGGCCTCTACCTCAAGGAGTCAGGAGAATTCAGCAAAAGAAATGGACTCGTCCATGATTACCACGTTTTTGGAGACTTGCATGAAAATACTATGCGATAGCAAGGCTGTGAATGGACTGTAGGAGCTGATTAATAGGTGCATTGGGAAGAAGAAAAAAACTACTAACGAACAATGCGTAGTCAGAAATATTGGTGGGTATAAGATAAGAACGCGGCATGAGATGAGGCTTACTGCACAAATGGGTGAATATGAGATGGATCAAGTCATTTTATATTTGGAGTCGAATGCGAACATTTTACCGAAACAAAAATGGGATAGCATGGGGAGACCTATGCTACAATGGTCTGCGATTTAGTTAAGGATGGTGAATCAACTTAAAATCATCCCAATGGGGAGGTTGTAAGGGGTAACAGTTGATATTGAAGGTGTGAGCGCACTAGCTAATTTTGAAGTGATAGAGATTGTGGATGACAACAATACCTACCCTGCGCTCCTTGGGATCGATTTGGCCATTGACATGAATGGGGAAATCAATTTGAAGAAGTGGAAGATGATATTTGAGAAGAAATCGCTCCACATAGTAGTGCCGCTAGACCCTCCAGAAGGATTGCAATATACTGAACCAGTCCGCGATTATGAAATTGATGACAATTTGGACCAAATTTACAAGATAACGACGCGAGATTAGGATTGGGTGAATCTGATAGCAGAGAGACGTATTGTGTGGGACCGTGAGAGTTCCTGCACATCAGATTCAAATGAAGAATTGGAGCACTGGCATAATCAACTGCATGAAGTATCTATGTTGTGTTGTAATATGATGACCAAGATGTTGCACTGTGTATTATCAGAGGTAAGAAATATTACTTTGATGGTTTAACTGATGTTGATCACTTTTTGGATGCATTTGAGAGAGAAGTGCCAGAGAAGCATCGCTTCCAAGCCTTGGATGGGGCACTACGCGCTACACCTACAAGATGGTAGGGCACACACAAAGAGAGTTTTGATGATTGGTGCATATACAGAAAAATGATGAGAGTGCGGTTTGGTCATCCATGAGTGTGGCTAATAGAAATGTATGATGAGAAATGATCCGCCCGACCATTTTGCCAAATGGACTGAAGTGTGTGGAGTGAATCTTTAGCCGAAGTGGGTCCATCTGTTTTATCATACCTTGGATGTTATACCGATGAATTGGTACTTGGAGACAAAACTCTGCCATGGCACTGAAGAATGGGATGTTTTGCGCCAAGGATTTTTTATGACGTTCAACTTTGAGGATAGATTTGAATGTATTGATGAAGCGTTGTAGGAGGTTAAGGCAAGAATCTTCAGGATACAGTAGGATCCTCTAGATTTGATTCAACATGATTGGACGACCCAGCTAAGCCACGCACTGGAGTGCTATAATGTAACAATAGAAGAAGAAGATGAAGTCTCAATGAAGATTAATATCTGAGAGACTAAAGGTTAATGCGAACTTGAAGGACTGTAATTAGAGAAGCCAAACATAACTGAGCCACTCAAAACTAGACAAGTGAACATTGGCACGGAGGCAGAGCCGAAGTTTGCAAAGATTGGGGACTATTAGGATGACGCAACAGTAGATAAGGTCACCAAACTACTCCGTGAATATCAGGATCTATTCCCCACAAGGTTTTTAGATCTGAGAGGGATAATAGGGGACTTGGGTGTCATGAATATCTCTAAAACCAGATGTGAAGCCAGTTAAGTAAAGACCTTACCGCCTCAATCCGAAGTATAAAGAAAGGGTCTGTTTGGAGTTGGATAAAATTCTTGTAGCATGTATCATTAAACCAATCGAGGAGTTTAATTGGGTAAGCCACCTATTATCCCTATAGAAATGGGTTGGAAGAGTCATCAAACAAGACCTTGGTGAGAATAAAAAAGAAATTTTTTAAAAAATATTGAAATTTTACTCTGAAAAAATGGTGATGCAGAATCAACACTTTTTATTTTGGGTTGTTTTTCATCTTTTTTGAGATTTTTGGGCTCGAGTACCTGTCTTGAGGTAGTTCCTGTTTGATCGGTAACTATGTTCTGAGTTGTGGATGACAACATAGACTTGATGATCTTCCTTGAAGCTACCTGCAAATATGTCCTTTATTTGTTTCCATGTAATCTTCATGTCCTTCTCTACAAACAATTGTGGGTCTACATAGATGGGAAAGTTCATTGGCACCTATTCAACTACATCTCTCTAGTGTTTCACTCTACAGTATCCTTTGATCCACCTCTCTTGGAATCCACGCTGTCTATACTACTAAGAAATTTCTCAACAACTGATTTACCTGGAGACAGAGCAGACACTCACGGCAAGCAAATGCGAACTTAAAAACACAAAGTACTTCAATTGATCATGCAACAAACTAGGAAACTTTTCGGCAAGATTGCATAGTTGTGACTCTCAAAGGTGAGGGACTATCAGTTGGATCTACGCATTGAGTAGTCATAACTGCTAGTGAGAGGTACTAATGATTGGAACTGTGTAGAGTGCAGTCTAATGTGTCTTGGTGTGGACTAGAACTATGCAATGCGTAGTTTAGTCTGGCTTGATTCTAGCTAGGACTACGCATTGCGCAATCTTAGTGGGAAAGACTCAGGGAATATCTCCTGCAACTACATAAAGCATAGATGAAGCCAATCACTGGCAACCTCTGCAAAATTCCTAGAGCCAAGGCAGAGCCTTGAGTTCCATAAATGAACAGTGCACGCTGAGAAGAGCTAGATCTGAGCTAAGGCATCCCAAACCTACCCAAGGGGAACTTGAAAATGAGTAGATCTAAATACATGAGCAAAGGATGGTGCAAATCTGAGTGAATGGTCATGCATGTAATCAAAACAAATGTAGGAATCAATTAAACAGACGAACAATGAATCTTGTAGAGAGAGTCGCCACAACAATGATTGTTAGTGAAAAAACTAGCTTATGCATGCATCACTTAAGAAAGGCAATGCAAAACTTGAAAAAGCACTTCTACAAGTTAAAACAAACTAAAATTCCAATGATCATTCAATGAAATATGAAAAACAACACTCACACAAGTGAAGGAAACAAAACCGACAAAAAAACAAGAAAAATACTTGAAAATCAAAACTTACCTCGAAAAGTTGTGCCAATCATGGCAAAGGTTCATAGATGCCTCAGGAATGCTAGAGCTCCAAGATCGAATGTGCAAATGAGCTCTGGAGGTGTCCATTAAATAGATTTGATCAATTTATGGTTTATGACATGCATGCCAAAAATCTAAGAAAAGCAACAAGTGGTGACAGTTTTCTAAAATTAATTCAAGTGTAACTCCTAGTGCTAAAAATAGATCCCTATTTTTTGCGGATGTTTTTTTCTTTTTTTATTTTATTATTTTTCGAGAAGGGCTTGCATGTATGCATGGAGAAATTGTGCACTTATGGAGGGAACTGGGCAACCTATCGGCACATGCATCAGACAAAAACTGAGGGAATGCTTTTGCGCAATACTTGGGCTAAGTGGCTTTGGCTTCCTCTCATGCTCAATGCAGTTTCCTAGTTGAAGGCAAGTTGTCAATTGGGTTTGCGTAGTTTTGGAGCTAAAGCTCATTGTTGGGTTGATCTATACAATTCTTGAAAGCAAGGCTCACTGTTGGGCTGCACTATGCAATTCTTGAGAGGAAGGCTAGTTGCCCTCTAGAACTGCACAATTTTTCAAGGCAGTGCAAGAACTAGATGAAATCAAGACATGGGAGGTCAACTTGTGTTTAGACCAAAAAGTAAGTAAGCGACATAAGCTATAAAGTGAAAGATAAATTCAAATGAAAGCACAAGTACCTAAGCAGTGCAATACAAACTGCTAAGATTTAAGGAGGGAGGCTCCAAAATGAAGCGAAGGAAAAATTTTGGAGGGTGGTTGTATCTGCGACAACATTGGAGACGCACTGGTAGAACTCCATCACTCTATATGGACCTTGTCTCGTGTAAAGTGAGTCTAACTCCTTCAAAAGTATTGTTCAATTCTTTGATCGTCATGGCTTCCTCACTGGCTTGAATTAAAGATATAGTCCCTGTGATTCTCTTGATCAGTCAGCACACATACCAAGCCAAGTCAACTGAGTTGTTTTGATTGGGGATGAGGGGTATATTGATGCACAAGTAATGTAGATGTTTAGAGTTTAAGTTTCATCTCCGGTGTTGCTCCGCTACCAGTAGGCTTGGACAGTACCCCAGCGGAGTCACTTTAGGAACACAAGCATCACTCTGCTGCCATCACGCCTGGACAATACCTTGACAAAGTTACTTGCATCACCTCTCTACATAGGAAGCCTTTCTCTTCTTTCACCTTTATTTATTATTATTTTTTTTTGTATTTCTTTTAGAGAACTTTGCATAGGCACTTATTTATTTCATGAGCCGGAAGATGAATCCTGAATTATTTTGAACAATAGAGGTTGTCCCTTTAGAGAAGTATGTTATATATACCTTTGACATACTTGTTAAGGTTTTTCCCCTCACCTTACTCTACTTGATTGAGTTGACAATGGTTAACCAAATATAGAAAAACCAATTAGAGTAGGTGGTACTAGTTAAAAGTGCAAGTGTTGTGTTTTCACCAAGACTCACTCTGAACAGAACATATTTTCCATCAGGGTATCATCGACTGAATAATGCAAGCTCTTCATAAAGAGGGGATAATAGATAATCAAATGTTGATAGCTATACAAGTCCTCTTGTACTTAACCCTGCTTGCCTCAAAAGCCAAACACGATTTCATGTGAAACTAATCCTATGGGTGCATAAGAAGCAAACAAACAAGCAAGAAAAAGACATAAGTGAAAATAAAGCAAAGCAGGTAAGCAAAGAAAAACACGAAAGGAAAGAAAACACTACTCCTACTACTAAGTTAAACAGTGCATGGACCTACTCATGTAAAGTGATACTTCTAATGCAACCACTGGCGCATTGGTTGGCCCATGTTCGTGAAGGCATGGTTGACAAGAAAGATATTCAGGTAAACTAGTGCACAAGAAAGATAAAACAATGAAGACTAACACGCTCAAAGTTTAAATGCCTGCACCGAAAAGAAAGGAGTAAAATCGCAAGACAAACACTCTGCAGACGTACCATGGTGAAGCATCGCACTATGCGTAGATGACGAACACGCACACTCTTTTGATCTTGAAAAATGAGAAAACATTCATAAAGAAGAAAACTTTCTGTTAGCAATATGACTTTCTACGTATGACTCCTCCAATGCATGAGCGATAGTATCATGTGATTCTGGTGGAGGATGTGAAACTTGTGGATCAGACTGACCTTCAATAAAAAACGAGAGAGTGATGAGGAGCCTAGGGTGTTTCAACAAATTTCTTATTAGAAGTGGAAATTTCCTTAATGAAACAAGAACCTGACATAACCATCAGCTTGGGCTGAAGTGTCTCAACATCTTGAGGGGTTTCCACTTCATTAGAAGGTAGATCATCAAAGACTGATGGCTTGGAAAGATCAACAACAAGGGAACTAGCATCATGATCGAATGAGTGAGTGAAGAGACCACGACAACCATGATCATAAAATTTGAGATGTGCATTGACATCCTCATGATTCGACGAATTGTACAGAGGGGTTGATGAGAAATAAAAGTTTTCACCCTTTGAATTTCTAGAAAGAAAATATGACAAATTGGGTGGATTTGAAAAGAAATATTTTTTCTCTCAGCAATCAAATGATGGACTGAAATCCTGTGTGTTCTGTGAATGATCAGAAGTATAAACATTCGGGAATGAATTTTCACAATAGAAATCAAAGATCTTAGAATCACAAAAGATGTTAGGAAAAAGCGGATGAGGTGCAAATAGAAGGAGGTCATCCTTCACCGTAGGTTCTTCTTCAGATTCCCACACATACTCATAAAAAATGATAGCGTAGGTTAGCTCCTCAACACCAACTCTGTCGAAAACTTGATCCTCGTGAACAACAGAGGTGGAGTTCGAAACAGGTGAACACAACAATGTACAATAAGGTGGATCAAAGGAACTAGAGGATGGAGGTTGAGAAGACAAGACCTTGTGATATCGATAAAGGTTGTATTCCAAATATGTGTAGATATCTAGAGCAGGTGGGGTGGGAGGATATGATGGTTTAATAGATGGGTTCTGAACTCCTCCCACCTCGTCTTGCAAAACTAGTGTTGTCTAATGAGAAGAGGATGAAGGGTCACTTGTGACAACAACCTTGTCCGTCTTAGATTTGGAAGGTATAACACTAAGGTATTCTAGGAGGGGTTCGAATGATTCCAACTAATGTATACTTTTAGATATGTGAAGAAGATATTGAAATATTTCCTGGAGAAATTTCCAATCAATTTCATCTTTAGGGCTTTGAAAGGAAATATTACAGAAGTGATCCCAAAATTGCGGAATGGATTCATCAAGTGCTTTCCATAATTCCAAAATTTTTTATTGAGTGCTTTGCAGTCATAACGATAGAAAGAACATATTAACTCTCTAATCATGTGATCATAAGAGTGAATAGAGGTTGCGGGAAATGTATGACACCATTGGTCAACATGCCCATCAAATGTGTAAGTGAACAACCCACAAGCAATGTCATCCGAAGGGACTTCTTTCCTTTCAAAGAATCCTAGGAAGGAAACTATGTGTCTCAACAAGGTTTCTCTACCTTCACCATCGTACTTGATATGTGACAAATCATCTATGACACCCTCTGACACTTTGAAGTCATGTGCATGAGAAAAACATGTCGGAGTTGAGATTGTAATGTAAGTCATGAATAATGTGTAGAGATTCAAAATAAAATTTGAGGGGTCAGCATGTCATCTAGCCCTCCTTCTATTATCAGAAATGTTGATGGTGTTGGACCCGCCAACATGTCAGGGGATCTCCCTGGTAAGAAGTCCCAACTAGACCTCAGACCATTTGGAGTAGGAGTCCTAGCAGTGGGTAGTAAAGTGATTCCTTGACTATGGTAGCGCATAGAGGTAAGTGTGATAACTTTGTTGGAAGCAAGTGTGTGACCTTGCAGTGAGTCAAGTGAGATGCATGGGTTTCTATCACATGAAGGGGAAAAGGAAGTGTGTCCCTTAGAATCTTGTAATAGTACGTAGTCTGAAAGGAACACACGAGTGGAATGCCATCACAAGTTGGAAAGAGGAATATTCTAGAAACCAAAGTGATGAGTTAAACCAACAACACATCTACAACAAGATTCATACAATTTCATACAAAATAGTTCATACACAAATGTGTAGGTTAAATAACAGACATTGGTAAAGCAACTAGAATTGTCCAATTATAATAACAACATATGAATGAAAATGTGCTAACTTTGTTATATATTATTAAGTGAAAGTTCCGTCCATACATACACCATTGATAGCCACTAGCCCCAATAGTGGAACATTATAGTCAACATCGCCCGCTCCTCCAAGGAGATGTACTCGCTCTATGTAGTGGAGAAGCCAAGGCTCATCACAATGCTCTAAAGCCTTCTCTAAGCAATTCCTAGCCAAAATCTTGGCTCCCAAAAGCCTCTATTATGAGTTATGAGGTTCTATATATAATAAAGGGTGGGGTGGCCCTTGACATTCCCCTTTAACTCTTGGACTACCCTCATGACTCTTCACATTACATAACGATCGTTCACGTTCCATTAGTGACACTTGAAATTTCACTTACAACATATTTACAATAATACAATTTCCACATATACCCATGTGGTACAAAATAGGCATGAGTTAGCCTAACAAGACAACAACATCACTCAGGGTCTTGGGGAAAGACCAACTCGGTAACCTCCTCGTGGTGGTATTCGATGATAAACTGATACCAAGCTTGGTACTACGCTATTGTGTCCTTGTATTGTTTGGTGATGTCTTTATTGAAGTAGACTTTTTCCTCCATGGCTTATGGGTATATGGTTCTGAAACACCTATCCATCTCATCTTGAAGCATGCACGACACTGTGCATGCTAGACCACTAATGTACTTTTGTATGTTCTTTGCGCTCAGTTGCAAGTCATCATTGGTGGCTTCGTGCATCAATTCCTCTATGTATCTATCAACCTCCAACATTACTTGGTTCTTTCTCATGGCCTGAGTGAGGGTTCTGATCGAAGGGATCCTGTGTGTCCTCATTATGACATCCAGACTCCTATACAATCGTGCATAGAAAGCCTTAATGTTGGTGATGAGCGAAGGGATTTTCTCATAGTTATGGATCAACATCCAAATCTGTTCTTTGTCTGGCTCTGCCTGCGACTTCATCATATTTTGCAAGTAAAGAGGACCCCCCTTGTACCTCATTGTCCATTCCTGTACATGTCCAATATCAGCATGGATGTATTTGAGAGTTTGGGTTGTCTTCACGCATTTCTCTTGAAAACCATATAGATGGACAACCACCTTGTGCATGGTGGGAAATCTACTATACAACGTTCATATGGTGGTCTCCAAAGTTGGTATCTTTGCAAGTATTGATTTCTTCATTTTTGCCATAGCAGATCCTACGAACTAATATGTTCTCTGTCTGGCCTCTTGCAAGTCCTTCATCATTCAATCATCTTTTTTATCAAGAACTTGACCGTCGAACTTGTGGCATCTGCATAATCCTTAGAATCTTTGTTCATGGCAGTTGGATGTCTTCTAACATCTTATACTATCACCCTTTCCTCTATGTGCGCAAGTGATGTGTGATCATCCAGGATCTACTTTATTCGTGCATGTACAATCCTGTGTTGTGACATGTCAAATGACAGATTGTACACATCCATCTCCGGATCATCATCAAGGAGAAAAACCTCTCCTTGATCACTCGGGACTAGTTGTGATTGTGGAGGTGGCAGATATTGTGGTGCAACCTCGGATGCTCTTAGCATGATATCAGTGTCTTAGTCCTATGGCTCCTATTCTATCTCCATGTCCATTGCCTCAACCATCTGCTCAACCTATTGAACGAATTCCCAAACCTTCACCTGCTCACCCTCTTCTTCATCTACTAGTTGCTTTGTTGCCTCAACCTCTATAGGCGTAGTTTGCTCTGTCAATGCACCTTGTCTTTCCTCATGTTTATGTTTATGCTTTTCTTCCCTTTCTCTCCTCCTAAGTTCTTTCTCTACTTTCAACTTCTTTTATGTTTCCTGCAACTTCCTCTCTATATCTTCCAACCTTTTCTTCTCTCTTCCTCTATTCTACTCTCCTTTTGCATTGTCACCTCTTCGGCTCTATCTCCAAATCTACTTTCTCAATAAGAGGATCTTCTCTAAACTTGTAACTTTTCTCACCCTCTGCGCTCATGATAATCTTCCTCTTTCCTTTGTCTTGCACCGGTTTTATGCTCACTGTTGTTGTTGTTGTTGTTGCTTCCTATGGTGCTACTGCCCGCAGTGCCGCTTTCCATTATGCAACCATGCTGATCGGTTCATTGAGCCTAGAGGAGTTACAACAATACCTCAAAGGATATTCCTTTGGCCAATGACATGCCCCATGGATCCATGGGTAATACACATTTGCACAGAGGTTCTTGCATATGCAGTGGGGATCATACAAATTGAAAATTTTGGTGCCAAACCAAAACTTCTTCAAGTCTTCGGCTTCAAAATCTGCATCCTTCAAGGTACGGATCTCATACAATCCAATCTGCAAAGGAAGAGTATGCCATGGTGCCTTCTTCCTCCTATGAAATATCACCGATAAACCCATGGAGATGTGGTATGCAACCTCTTGCATGACTGTCTTGTCCATGGCAAACCTCAGTAGCTCATGTGGAGGCTTCTCTCCACAAAAAATCCTAATGAAGGTTCCATTGGGTGAGGCATACTAATTTGCAGTGTTAAGCAATGTCTGCATCCCTTCTTGGGACATGCAAGGTGGATCATGTTCGAAGATCATCCTATACAGTTGGGTGATAAAGTGGTCAGACATCCTTGCCATGTCTCCTCAGTAGCTTCACTCAGAGAAAACTTTCAATAGATGTTCACAACATCATTTGATGGTGTCCATGTCCAGCCCATACCAGGGAACTATTGTTGGGCACATATCACATCAAGTAGTTACGTAGACATAAAGAATATTTCTTGCTCATCCTTAGGCAGACTTTAGGCATTAGACACATGCACTTTTAGTTGAAGAGCCAACATGTATGACCAGTTGAATGGCCTTCCTTCATTTTCCAACTGATCCAACATAACCACCCAACTTTGCGGAAAGGTCTCCATGCTCTCTTAACCATACAAGCGGCATGCAAAGATGACCAAGATTTAGTAAGTCTTCCTAAGTGACTTCATCTTGTAGACCTAGTTGGGTGTCATTATGAACTTCGATGGCTCTTTTACCCAACACTTCATGATGTCTCTAGTGTTCACATTCCTATTGGGAGTATAGAACATTACATCCATGTGGTTCACCGACTATGGCAAGTGAGTGGCAAGATGTGTTCCACTAGTACTGCTCAATGTCACCGTCTCGAGATCAGTATGCGAGACAATCTAGTGAATGATATCCACACACAGGAAGGCGGGGTACCTACATGCAACCTTGTACAATCATGACTTGTGGATTTTGACATAGACTTGTCGATCTTCCAGATCTTCCATGAAGCTACCTGCAAATATGTCCTTTATTTCTTGCCATGTAATCTTCATGTCCTTCTCTACGAACAACCGATGCGTTTGCATAGATGGGAAAGTTCATTGGAACCTGTTCAACTACATCTCCAGTGTTGCTCTCTATAGTATCCTTTGATCCATCTCTCTTGGAAACCATGTTGCCTGTATTTCTGAGAAGCTTCTCAACAACCAATGTACCTACAGATAGAGTAAACACTTAGGGCGAGAAAATGTCAACTTAAAAACACAAAACACTTCAATGATCAATCATGCAACAAAATGGGAAATTGTTGGGAAAGATTGCATAGTTGTGACTCTCAGAGGTGAGGGACTATTAGCTGGATGTATGCATTGCATAGTCCCAGCTGCCAGTGGGAGGTACTGATGACTAGAACTACACAGAGCATAGTCTAATGAGCATTTTTGTGGAATGGAACTACACAATTCACAGGTTAGTCTGACTTGATGTTGGTTGGGACTACGCATTGCACAATCCTAGTGGGAAAGACTCAGGGACTGTCTCCTGGAACTTCATAGAGCACAACTGGAACCAGTCACTAGCAGCCTCTATTGAATTCCTAAAGCCAAGATAGAGCCTTGAGTTCCATAAATTCACAGTGCATGTCGGGAAGAGCTAGATTTGATCCAAGGCGACCCAGAGCTTCCCAAGGGCAACTTGAAAATGAGTAGATCTCAATGCATGATCAATGGATGGTGTATATTTGAGTGAATGGTGATGCATGAAATCAAAATAAATGCAGGAATTAGCCAAACAAATGAATAATGAAACTTATGGGGAGAGTCACCACAATGGTGACTGCTAGTGCAAAAATTGGGCTATGCATGCAATGCTTAAGAAAGATAATGAAAAAATGGAAACAACACTTCTCTAAGTTAAAACAAACTAAAACACTAGTGTTCATTCAATAAAACATGTAAAACAACACTCACACAAGCCAAGGAAACAAAAGCGACAGAAAAAGCATCATAAGACTTGAAAAGCAAAACTTACCCAGAAAAGTTGTGCCAATTGTGTCGAAAGTTCCTAGATGCCTCGAGAATGCTAGAGCTCCAAGATCGAATGTGAAAATGATCTCTAGAAGCATCCATTAATTAGATTTGATTGATTTAGGGTTTATGATGTGCATGCCAAAAATCTAGGAAAAAGTGACAAGTGGCAGAAATTTTCTAAAATTAACTCAAGTGTAACTCCCAGTGCTAAAAATAGATCCCTATTTTTAGGGATGATTTTTTCTTTTTTTCATTTTTTACTTTTTTGGGAAGGGATAGCATGCATGCATGGAGAAATTGCACAGTTTTGAAGGGAACGGGGCAACTTGTCGGCACATGCATCAGACAACAGCTGAGGGAATGCTTTTGCGCAATTCCTGGGCTGAGTGGCTTTGGCTTCCTCTCATGCTCTGTGTAGTTTCCAAGATAAAGACAAGCTGTTAGCTTGGTCTGTGCATTTTTGGAGCCAGAGCTCACTACTAGGCTAATCTACATAATTTTTTAGAGTAAGGCTCACTGCTAGGATACACTACCCAATTCTTAAGAGCAAGGCTGGTTGCCCTCTAGGACTACGCAATTTTCCAAGGCAGTGCAAGAACCAGATGCAACCAAGACACAGGAAGTCAACTTGTGGTTAAACAACAAAGCAAGTAAGTGACACAAGATGTAAAGTGAAAGATAAATTCAAATGAAATCACAAGTACCTAAGCAATGTAAGACATGTTGCTAAGATTTAAGGAGGGAGACTCCAAAACGAAGCGAAGGAAAATTTTTGGAGGGTGGTTGTAGCTGCTACAACACTGTGCTCCAAAGAACTAGTGCCTATTATGCACCTGCATTGATCCATGTAAGATGCAAAAAATTGCATTTCCTTGCCTTTCTCTTTGATTTGCTTTGGTCCAACAAGTTTTCCTAGTGTCTCTATCAGTTTGAAGCCAATACAACACTTGATTTTGTGTGACATTCAGTGTCATTATTCAAAGGTTTGCTTCAGTTTCGTAATGATTTTTGAGTGTTTTTCTTTCATTTTTGCAAAAAAATTCCCCCCTTAATCGTCAAGGGGGGTGGCACTAAATTGTGTATGAGTATTAATCGCCTCTAAGTGTCATCACCTTTTTGATAATATGTTGTTAACTATTTCTTTCTTCTTTTCAATTTGGATTTTTATGCATACATTGATTATTGAATTTGAAAAGTAACTTTTACATTATAGTTAATGTTTGTGTGGTTTCTTTTCGTTAGCAATCAAGTTGCATTCATGTGTTTCTTTGCATTTGAAACATTAAAATAAAAGAAAAGAAAAACCATTATTTGCATTGCATATAGGGATTTGATTTTGATTGGAACCGTGAGTTTGAGGAGATTGATTATTGCATCAATTGTTTGTTGCATTTTTTATTGATTTCTTCTTCCCCTATTTAGTTAGGCCTTTCATTGTTAAAAGAAAAATGAAAAGAGTTATTTTTGTCATATTAGTTGCATCGCAGGTGTGTTCAAGTGACATCAAATTTTGAGCTTCGAAATCAAAAATAATTCAAGATAAACTCTAAAATAAACCTCAATTAACCTAGGGAGCATTTGAAACTTAAAGAAAACATCTAGAGGTCTAGGCTAGAGATTTGTTTCAATGTCTTTAAATGTAAGAGCTATCATTTTTTTCCAGCATTGTATTCTGTGGGTGATATCCCATTCCATATACGTAAATGTATAGGATCGTTACACGTACCTTCAGGTATATCGGATGGCACTCCACGCATGAAACATATATGGGAACACTCTCATCATATGGTTACACATTAGGAAACACTACTACGGACTGTGTTTCCACATACCTCTAAGTAATTTTGGAAGTCCCCACTAGGTTGCTATCTTGCCTTAAGTAGCCAAGTTGCCCACCTTGTACACTGTGATACATTGAACACAACATTTAGGGATATTTATTACCCTTACATAAATCCTTGGTTTTCCAAGGTGGTATATTATAGCTCACAGTGACTTAGTAATCCTTATCTACCTAGATACCCATTTGTTTCATTTTGTGTCCTTAATTTCTAAAATCAGTTAATTGATCGCAAAACAATGCCCTCATTGTGGAACAACTCCTTAGTGGATCTTAGGTTGAGACTAATGGAAACACTTCTTGAGTCTACCAATCAAATAAACCCCTTTCATAGGAATCTTGGTGCTTTTCCTTCTTTTGGAAATATTGGTGCTCCTTATATGATGACGTATTCCCTTCCCAGATTTATTGTTGGTTTTCCAGTTTGGTTGTTTTTGACCCCTATGGTTCCAAATTTCCAAATTACTACTCAACCAAGTTCTCCTCCACTTGAACAATATCAACCTTAAGTTGATTCTAAATTTGACCCTTTTACTTCTTCACATGTTGTTTCTTCATCCCTTTCTTCCTCCTCGCCTAGTGAAAATCTTGATTTTAGTAACTAGGAAGCTACGAAGAAGAAAGGGAAGACCAAGAAGAAGTAAAATAAGTAGGGGGGAAACCAAGCAACCATTGCTACCCATGCAACTAGTATGGAGGAACATTCCAATCAACCCCACAAAGTTAAATTTCCTTGTAAGTTATGTAAGCATGGCCAACTTATTAGAGATTGAAGTGGTATTCCCAAGGTATTATGAGTGTGGTCCACAGGCTCACATCAACCCATGTCATCAGCCTCTAAAGATCATGCTGGCGACAAACCATCGACTAGTGATCATAAGTTTCATGGAAAGAAGGGAAAAGTTAAGTTTCCCTATTGGTTAAGTGAAGAAAATAATCCTATTCACCTTTTCCCTTATATGAATGAAGCCTTAAAAGTGTTGGAAAACCTTACAACTTTTCATCCTCGTCTTCCAGCTAGTTATTGAACGCTTTATTCAAATCCTCCACTAGTTGATGAAGTGATTAACCAAAATCCATCTCCAATCAATCCCACTCTCTATGAACATGAATCCCATAAGTCTAACCAACCATCGGTTGAGAAAACGGTTGAATCAACTCCACCTTTAGTTGATCGTACCTTTCCCGTAAAGATTGAACTCCATACTTCTCAAGTTATTCTCATTTCTTCAAATTCCAATGAACTGGGGAGAAATCCTCTTGTTCCAACAACACAAGGGGACAATCCTCCCATTCCAAAAACACAGTGGGACAATCCTCCCATTCCCATGGCACATGGCGAGAATCCTCCCATTCCCACAGTATAGGGGAGAATTTCTCCTGTTCCTATAGCACAAGGGGGAAATTCTCCTATTCCCACAACACCCCTTGAAGTAGTATGGTCACTTCCTTTGATTGGAGTCAACTGGTAGGATATTGTCTTCCTCCTTAAGTTCCCTTCCAAATCATATTAAATTCTTATAATATGCCCATACTTAGCATAGTCATAGGTGAAGGTGATTCTATTAATATTATGTCCTCAACTACTTGGAAATCTTTCAGTTCTCTGCAGCTTATGCCTATTGCCCACGATCTAGTGGCCTTTAACAAAGGAACTAGTCAACCGTTAGGGATCCTTCCTCAATTTCCTATTTTTTTGGGAGAAAATACTGTCTATATCAATGTGATGTTAGTCCAAGACCCTTTGGATTTTAATTTACTCCTTGGTTTTCACTATGTTTATGACATGGGAGCTATTGCCTCTTCACCCTTTCATGTGATGGTTTCCCTACATGAAGGAAGAATCGTGACCATTGACCAACTTTCATTCATTGGTCCTAATTTGAATCCCAATTAACCAACTTCCCTAAATGGTCATTATATGCAAGTGGTATATTCCCCACCCCAGATTAATTATGTGACACCTTGTCCCATGCCCATACCTACTGATGAATATGAGCCTTTCACTACTTGATCAACTTCTTTTGACCTAGATCCAGTAGGTGAAATGGTAAACCATTTACTGGGGGCATTGGAGTCTGATATTTCCATTGGATCCTTTGATACCTTCTAGAGTGTTTTTCTCCCATCTGTGGAGAACCTCTTGGAAGCCATGGCTTTTTAGGGGCCATGATCTCATCCCCGAAGCATAGTTCCTTTTCTTGTGTCAAGATCATTAAAAAATGAAACAAGGTTTATGATCATAGTTCCTTATCTTGTGTCAAGCTTGTTAAAAAATGAAACATATCCCCTTCCAATCTGAGTCTTTGATTATATCTCTTAAATTCCTGGTCAAGACTTCCACTAGATCTCGTAAATGAAGCTTCATTTTATCCACCTATTAGTAACTGGTAGTCTGCTTAGGTGAATGAATTGAAGCTTGGGGGGCATGTGCCTCGAATTGTTTCATTATCTTGGGGGCATGCAAACTTATTTCAAGCATAATTTTTCTCCATTTCAAGCTTGTGTAAAAATGAAACCAATCTCAAGCATAGTTTCCCATGTTTCAAGCTTGTGTAAAAATGAAACCATTCTCATATTATTCTCATGATTTCTATTTTTATCAACCTATTTATGCCATATGAGCCTTGTTTTTCTCATTTCATCATCACCATCTGCTTGGTTGACCATATGTTTTCACTTGGTTGTTTTACCCTTTCTTGAGGAACCGTTGTGATGAGTAGTATTATTAACCAGTCTCTTGAACTTTGTGTGTTTTGAGCAGTTCCATCATTACTAGATCTAGTAGCTACCATTTATACCACTTGTTCCTCCAGGAGGAGTCCTCTTTCATCCCTTTTTAGACTCCCTAAACATGAAAACATTGTCGAGAAGTTATCGTTTCAAACTCGTTAAAGTAAATGAAAATACGTCTACTCATATAAGTTTAACCCTTTTACGAACCAATATAGGCTATTTATGGAAAAGGAATACCTTAGTAAAACATGGCTAAGAGGTTCTCCTGAGTATTGTTTTCTTCCTTTTCGGACTAAAGATACTATTTACAAAAATGTACCTTTGGAGCATTCTTTTTTGCCTCTTTTTCAAACTCTCTAAACTTGGAAAAGAAGTCAAGTTATACCTTCATTGGACTCGTAAATACATCGAACAATGATGGAATCATCAAACATGATGAGAACGAACCACTCTTTCTCAGGGTTTGTTAAAAATACTCAGAGGGTTCATCTGAAGGATGAACTTATAGATCAAGCATATGTTATCCTCCTCAAGCTTGTTAAAAATAACAAGGTACTGACCAGAAATGGTTGGAAAATTTGGAAAATAGGGTACTCCACCTATTAATGGTAGTGAGTCACTCTTGAACATAACACTCTTCCACTTCATCCCCATGGTTGTTGGGTTGGAAAATCTTCTTGTTTTTGGTTCATCACCCCATATCAGAGCCTCCACTTTCGGTTTTGGGTCGATAATACCAACTCCATTTAGTGTCGTCGATATGTTCAAGTTAATTCATTCAGTTGATATCTACTATGATACTCTTAATATTTCATCCATTTCTTCCATTCCACATCAGCGTCATTCTGTCTCAAATCATGATACCAATTTCATGTCATTAAAGAGAGATACATCAAGGCCTTCCTGTGATGGGTCACTTCTTGTTGACATCAACTCATTATCTAGGAAATGACTTCGAAACTATTCCTTCATTACCTTGGGACTTGTATACACCAATGGAAATTTTACTCGCTTTAGGCAACATGTTTTCATCATTGGCCTTCTATCAAAATATTTTGCATGGTGTTCAACTTCGACTCATTCATTCACACCAAATAGATTGTACTAATGTACCTTGAGATCCATTAACATCATCGGTGGTTTCTCTTATGTCTGCTATTGACTTACATCATTGGATGGTAATCAGATGGTGTCTGCCATGTTCAACTTAAACTCCTTTATTCACACAGACTCATACGTTGGATGATCGAGTGAACAAGATAGAAGACCCCAGATTTAGTTCCATTCATCTAGGTTGCGATTTCAGGATTAATGCAAAATTATGAAGCATGATGGCTATGATCATACAAACAGTCATCTATTCATGTATCCACACTTTGTCATTAGTGGATACAAATTCTTGATCATTGTACATGTAATGTTATCTTATGTACTAAGCATGGGTATGCCTCCCTCAAAAAACATATCATGATGAAAATGTATTGTAACATATGATGATATCGGCCAGTTGTTCTTGATCCGAACTTGTCACAAGGTAAATCACTTCAGTCATCAGCCACCATTTTTGACTTTGTGCATTAAGGGTGAATCTATTATAGGCCATTTTATCCCATCTAGTAAATTGGCATACAAACTGGATCAATCACCATCTATGAACACGTTGTCATGATCCCTACACAAATCCCTAAGCATGAAATTTCCAAATAATTGAGTTTTCGGGTATAGATGCAAAAAATCAGTGCTTTTAAGGCCCAGTGCACCTTGCCTGTTTAGATACCTACATTCAACAACAGGTTTCTCCTTTCTACACTAGCATTGATCAACAACAACTTGTTCCTTGTTGGGGGTGTGATGATTCTAAAAATTCAGGAAAATTAAAAGAGATCTTAAAGCTTCCTCTTCCAGAAGATTCTAGGGGTTTTTTAACCATTTACCTTGGATAAGAAGCTAGAATCCTATCTGATTCTACCTTGGACACTTCACCTCTTATCCATTGATCTCATCCAACCATCTTAAGTGGATATGAAGCCTAGAGTGGTAAATGGATAAGAATTCCTAAACTACCATCCCTCTCGTATAAATTTATTGCCATCTACAACATCAAGGATGGATTTTGGAGACTGATCATGCCCTTATATTGTTTCCTTGAATTTAAGAGATTCATTTTTTTCATGCATTAGGGTGACATTGAGGTGTGCTTTGTGACAAGGAAGGACAAGTCAACTTGGGGAGATCTCTACAAGATCAACTATTATTATTGGTTGTAAAATCTCTCCTATTTTTATTAACATAAAGAGTATACCATTTTCCTATATGTGTTATGTTACATTTACATTCATGTATTTCAATGCCTCTCTGATTTACTGAATAGAATAATTGAATTATTCTATGTAGATGTTGTGGATCCTTGGCTTGTTTTGTTTGCATGTACAGGTTCTAATTATAGAAATCAAAGCTACGATTGGAGCTTACAAGCCAGGAGGAAAGTAAAGCCTGTGATGGATTCTAGGTAAGCCTATTTCCCTTTCTTCAATTTCTCTAAGGGGAAGTATATTTTTTTTGCTTTTTGTTGTTCTAGACCAATCCACTAGGTCTAGGGAAGATTATTTTGTCAACAATCATAAATTCCACATAATAATATCTAAACTAGAAATTTTGTAGTAGGTTGATTTGGAAACTGATATGTGATAAACATATTGTAGAAGAGTATATTATTGAACAGCCATTCAATGTCATTAAATAAGACTATGAGGAGTTCTCATCATTAAATCATCAATCTCTAAGGTTTTGTCTCAAGATTATCTATGTACCAAAGTAGATGTTGTAGAGTGTCCTACATTGTAGAAACACTTGAGAAATATGGTTTTTGTAGTTAGGATTTCAGTGATGCTCTTATTGTCATTAAGATTTGGATTGAGTAAGGCCTCAATAATGAAGATCACTGTCAATAGTCATTATATTTGAAATGTGACAATTATATGGTATCTACAATATTGGATGGTAGATTTTATATGACTCTTATTTTTGGCATCTTATGTGACTTCGATGTGTGGCATCTTCAGTAACTCTATAAAAAGATATGGAAATGCATGCATGAAAATTATGATAGTCTAAATGAGGTGTTTTATGATAGTGATAGTGACCTTTATGTATTGATGTTTGGGGCAATATTTCCTTGACAATGATTTTGTATCTGTTTTTTAGTGATGTGTGTGATAGTGTAGTATGAAAAATGATAGTGATACTTACAATGGTAATTGGCAGCATTGGATACCAATGATTTTGATGATAATAGTAAGGTATTTGTAGTAAGGGTTATCATCTTTGCTAGAAGTAATGCTTGTTGTGTGGAAGTGGCACACTAATCTGTGATGTATAAGACAAAGACACATGGCAGTGAACTTGGTGATGACACTCTATAGATAGTGAACTTGTTGTATTCTAGTGACACTCTATAATACTATTAATGGAAATGATACAGATATATGAAACAGATACCTATGATGTATGACTACAAGTTGTGAGAGTATGTGGCAACAATTTGAATTGTGGTAGCAGTAAGTGGCAGTAATAGCAACAAAGGCAACAACGAGTGGCATCATTGAAAATAGTGGAAAATGGTGGCAATAGGAATATTTGGGGTAGCAGTGGCAACAAATATGATAGTAGCAACAATGGACAATAGTGCAAACAATGGATAACAATGGAAAATAGTGGAAATTGTTAGTATAATAGCTTGTTGTAGTTGGGTCATTGTCCCTAGTACATGAGCCCAAACTTATTTAGGGAGCCTTTACTTCGTTCCATCCTTGCTGTTAAAACCCTTAGGGAGTATTGTACTTCCTTTCAGCTCAACTGGTAAATTTATATGTACATCATACATAAAAAGGTACATGGTTGAGACATAATTTTTATTTATTGTTCATGTGATGTTTTATGTTATGTCTTGATGTTATGAATAATTAATGGAATCTAACTATTTGTAAAAAATAGAGGAAATATTGATTCACCCCACTTTGAGTATTTCCAACAATTGGTATCAGAGCATTTCCTTTGAAGCTTAACCACTTGAAGGCATATATATCTCTTTCAAGATTGATTGATGGAGACTATAGTTGAATATAAGATGGTTGTTGATCTCGAAGAAGATGTTAATTCCATGAAAGAAAAACTTCAAAAAGTGGAAAGAGAAAGAGATTTGAATAGATTTATGTTTAATAAGCTTAGTTTAGAACATGAGCAACTGAAAAAGGAGAATATGAAGCATTACTATAATAGAGATGATCTGTAGTTGAAATTAGCCAGCTTCAGGATCAAATTAAGAAACAACAAATGCCAGAAAATGATCATGAACTTGAATAAGAAAAGAAGGAAGTGGATCATCTCAAAATCATGCTACAAGAGGCAAATAATAGGGAAAGAAACTTGACAAGATAACTCAAGGAAAAGGAAGAACCAAATAAATGGAACAAGAAAGATAAATAACTTGGCAAGAAAATCACCTCCTTGAAGAGGGAACTTGAAGAGGCAAAAAGGAATGAGGAAGTCCTAAGAAGTCAAATGAAGCAAAAGGAAGAGGATGCATAAATCACTAACAAGAAATTGCCACCTTAAAAGTAGAAGTGGACAAGCATAATAAAAAATTGAGGAGCTCACAGGTCTTGGATGACATTCTCAATTGCCAAAGATCACCACTTATCAAGACAGGTCTTGGATATGTTGGTGCTTCCTCATGCTACAAGCATGAAGATTCCTAATATAAAAATATGCCACATGACGAAGATGGAGAGAAGCATCATACCAAAGGTGAAGAGAAGTCACATTTCAAAGAAGAAAATAAGCCTCATGAAAGGAAGCTTCATGTCAAAAATGAAGAGAAGGATAAAGTCAAAATATTGAACAAATGAACCAACATCGCAAGCTAGAAGACCAATGCCTTAATAATTCAAGATGATGCATTCAAGATGTCAAATCATTGAAAATAATTTAGAAGTGGAGAGAAACAAATCCTTGGATATTCTCAAGGGTGAGACACCTTTAGGAGATCTTCACCTTGTACACCCAAGTATGCAGGCACATTTATGTTTATTGTTATGTGTTTTATAACTATGGAAATAGAGTTGGATATTATAAGGAATACAACAAGAGTATTGATAGAGGGTTTTATCAAAGCCCTAGAGACAATTGTTTTGGAAGACAAGACATAATCCCATATTCCTATGATAGCTGAAGTTACAAAATCTTTGCTCCATTATTCAGACTAGATGTTGAGTGTTGCTGCCTATGTCATAACTTTGGCCATTTTTCACGAGATTATAGAATCATTTTGACATGGACCTCACAAAAATAGGAAGGAAAGGAATTTACCAAGAAAGAAGACAAGATCACTAGGGTTTGGTAAAGAAAACAACTTTCACAGTGATTTGTTTTGCAGTAGGAGAGTGTATTATCAAGGGGAACTTGTCAAATGGAAGACATGATGAATAAAGAAAGCTTACAATAGGAAACCACATTGTCACTAGGAACATATGTAATAAAAGATATGATGCAACAAGAGAGCACATTATTAGGGGGAGCCATATCACATGAATATATATTCAAGGATGCCTCAACCACCCTTTTCCATTGATGTCAAAGGGGGAGAGAATATCGAAAAGGAATGAAGAGAAGAAGCATGAAGTCAAGTGGAGCTTATGCAATATGCTAGGAGATGATTAATGTGTTGACACCAATGACAAAGGGGGAGATTATTGAGTATGTTGTAATTGATGTCAAAGAGGGTGCAGGATGGCTTAACAAGTACAAGATATCAAAGCAGGTGCAGGATGTCGTGATTAATGTCCTCGGTATGATGGTTTTCATGGATGAGATGATGCATTAATGAAACCCTAGGTCTAGGGTTTGGTTTCCCTTAACAATGATCACACCTTGAATTTGTTGGATATTTTGAAGTAGCAGATCTAAATTCACCTTTGTGACCATTGGCAGTGGATTCTACTTGTCATGCCAATTTTGTTGATACGTGGAGTGTTTCATGAGCCTTTAGAGTTTGAGAGATAAGCTTCATAAAAGATCAATCACCTAGCCGGTGGTCTAAAGCCCCTAAGATGATGATGTGGAAGTTTCTCATTTGCTATATTATGGCACATATCAAGGAATAAAATTAAATATTGAAGTCTATTAATTATTTTAAGTTTTTGGAGGAAAAATTATGTGATCCAAATTTAATTTAATTATATGGTCCAAAATTTTGGGGAAATGTTATGGATCCAAAATTAAAATTTTAAAATTCAAATGAATTTTATTTTTGCCTCCATGTCTCAAGTAAGCTCAAAGGTTGATTGACCCCCCTCCATCAAATATATTAAAATTTTGTTTATTTTCTCATATATGTAAGGAAAATATTGCTTAAGGCATACATTACATATGCAGTCTGAGGAGTTCCACATATCTGAAATTGGTTTGTGAATAAGTGATTAATACTCTGGATTCTTTCATCACATTTAGGGTTTTGTTAGCTTCTGGACTAAGTGTTTTGGGATAAGGTTATGGGATCTATTGTTTGCTTGCAAGTTGAAGCTCTTTGCGCATGAATATTATGTTCACCTTTGTGGCTCCATATCCATTTATTCTCTGTGGAAGATTCATGAAGGAAGACATACTTGTCGATATTGTTGTAAATATTTCATACCTAATGAGACTACACACTAGTGCCTATGACCTTGAAAGTGTAGACTCTCTATAGAGATTTCTAGATACGTTTTGATTTTTTGGGATTCACTGAGGCAAGAGGGTTTGAAGAATGTTGCACACCTTTCACCCTTGAAAGTTGGCTGATCTGAAGTAATTCTGATCCATTCCTTTGATGGAAAAAATTGCTTGGAGAATCTATGTCCCTCTTGGCAAGAAACTTTATACATAACCAAATCTTGATTTCACTATTGCATTTGGCTAAGTGATCTATATGTTATTTACTATGGCACAAACATGGGCAAGAATTCTGAAGGAATATGTATATATATATACACACCTCTGCAGACTATATTAGTAACCCTTTTGGCATCCTCCTTGGCAAATAAAATGGTTTTCTGCTTGAAATCAATGCACAATTGCACAACAAGTGCTTTTGTTTAAAGTATACCCTAGTTCAGTATATATCATGATTTCTTGAAGTTTCCTCATTAAATAAGTGTTATTCAAACTCCAAAAGGCTTTTTGTAAGGGGTTGATAATCTTCTTTGTCTCCTAGATACATTGGCCTTTTAAACATATTTATCCAAGCTCTCTTTTGAAGTGTTTGGAAGCCCTAACCATATATCTACCCTTGTAGTTTGTCTTCAAATATGTGCACACATTCTCAGTCTTCTTTTGCAAACAATTGTGAAATTTTATACTCAAGGGTATCTACACACTAGTATCTATGAAGAGATATTTTGATCATCGTCTATTGATATTTGACCTGAGATATAGTTCATGTACATCTGTAGAAATTCATTAACTATTTAAAAAATGTATTTAGGTGGAGTCCTATTGTCTTCATTCAACAAATATATACATATCTAAACTAGAAATTTTTTAGTAGGTTGATTTGGAGATTGATATGTTGTTAGGCCCCTATACTACTAGTGTAACCCATTATTGTTATTAGTACAACCCCCTTATTATATTGTTGTACCCATGTAGTCCCCATATTGTTATTATTGTGCCCTAAGAAGCCACTATTGTTATTATTGTGCCTTACATTATTATTTTATGTCAGCTCTGATATATTTGACCCTTAGACTCCTATATAAGAAAGGAGGTCTTGTTCATTTGTGTCATCCAAGAATTGTTCATTTGTGTAATGTAAAGGAGGTTGCCCCCTCAAAGAGGCTTATTTCTAAGGCGTTGATCTATTTTTTCTATCTTTTTGTGAGCTAGTTTCATAACATTTGGTATCAGAGCTTTGGATTCTAGGGTTTCGCTACTCCAAATAGGTCAACGTGGCATTTGCGCTATAAAAAAATTTCTGTGATGTTTCAGAAGCTAAAAACAAAACCCATTTGGGCTAAACTTGTTATGAACCTCAGGTCCAAATTTTAGAGCTTTTCACTCTATATTTGTGGAGATATGGTCTGCAGAATTTGGTCTTTTTGCAGACTCCCAAATTTCATTCAAAATAGGGGACCTGGGGAAAATAGTCATAACTTTTGTTTTGAGCATCAGATTTAAATTTCGTAAGAAGCTACAGAAATAGGACGGATTATAGTTTTATGTGTATTAGTTTCAGGTTCTAAGGTGGAAAAAAGTGACACGTGGAACATCGTACAAGTTCGCTCTAATGAACTAGTCTATAACCAGGTCACCATGGGAGATTTGGCATAACTCTTCCTTGGAGAATCCAATTTTGATTAGACTAGTGGTATTGGAAAGAGGAAATAGAAGGCTACTGCAAAATACAATTTCAGAGCTAGAAGATTCGAAATTACAAAGCTACAGCCGTTTCAAGATCGAGCTCCTAAAATTAAGAAAAAGCGAGATGAGGAAGTTTGATGGCAAGGATCCGGCAGAGTGGATACTACAGATGGAGAAATATTTTGATCTACATGGTGTACCATTGTTACAAAAGGTATGTATTGCATCTAATTATTTAGAACCGAATCATTTTTTATGGTATAAAGGCCTTTGTTCTCGTAAACCACTTGTCACGTGGTCAATTTTCATGGAGGAAATGATAGACATTATGAGGATACAAAGATAAACACCTTCTTTAGCCAATTGATAAATTCAACAAAAGGGTTCAATGGCAGAGCACAATGAGACTTTCAAAAATTTAATATAAGGGTAAATGATATTCTAGAGAAGTAAAGGATTGATGTCTTCTAGGTACTTTAAAGGATAACATTCAACATGAGGTTCGTCTTTGGGAACCTGATTCATTGGAGAAGGCATTCAGGTGGGCAAGAAAAATTGAAAGAGAAATTATGGAAATAAATAATCCCACCACTCTTGACTATAATTATAGAAGTGTTTCTTCTCCTAGCCTTCCACAACCTACAAGGGTGACACCACAACAATTGGAAGAAAAAAGAGAAAAAGGGCTTTGTTACAATTGCGATAGCAAATGCACTAAAGGTCATAAGTGTGCTAAGAAGAAATTATTTTACATAGAGTATGAGGAGGAGGAAGAAAAGGATCAAGAAACATTGAAAGAAGAGGATATATGCTAGGACCCAACCCCAGAGAAAGAAGAAATGAATCCAACGATATCTTGTAAAGCATTGGCAAGAATTACCACTCCTCAAACTACCAAGATAGAAGGACATATCAAGAAGAAAATTTTTCAAGAAGTGAAAGATCACATCGAGAAAAAAGAAATGAATCCAACCCTATGTTGTAATGCATTGGCCAGAATTACCACTCTTTAAAATATCAAGATAGAAGGACATATCAAGAAGAAAAATGTTCAAGAATTGAAAGATCACATCGAGCATCAAGAAATGAATCCAATCATATCTTGTAAAGCATTGAAAGAAATTACCACTCCCCAAACTCTCAAGATAGAAGGACATATCATGAAAAAGAAGGTTCAAATAGTGAAATATTAGGAAGAAAAGTATCAAGAAACATCAAAAGAAAAGGATACTCACCAAGAACCAACCCCAGAGAAAGAAGAAATGAATCCGACCATATCTTGTAATGCATTCGTCGGAATTACGACTCCTCAAAATGTAAAGATAGAAGGACATATCAAGAAGAAAAATGTAATAGTGTTGATTGATTCGGGTAGTACCCATAATTTTATTAATTGTAATATAGCTAAGGACTTAAATTGCTTCCTAGATCCAGCACCAAAGTGTCAAGTGACGGTTGTAAGTGGAGGAACCATAAATTGCTCTAGAAAGTGCCATAATATCAAGCTATCCATGGGAGAATATGTATTGAATAGCCCAATGTTTTCTGCTCCAATGGGTGGTGTTGATGTTGTACTAGGATTCCAATGGTTACAATCCTTGGGTATAATAGCTTTTAATTTTCAAGAACATTTTATGAAATTTTCTTCAGAAGGAAAGGAAGTTGAATTAAGGGGTATCACAGGGAAACCAAGAAAGATAATCAACTCTGACGCAATGACAAAGCTTCTAAAGAAAGAACAACGAGATGTAATTGCACAATTATGTTCGTTAATTGTTCGCACATCGAAATCATGTATTTCTCCATATCTCCAAAAATTCTTAGACAATCATTCCAAGGTATTTGAGACTCTCAAAGGTCTCCCACGTATTTGTGATCATGATCATGCTATTCATTTTATTCCACGATGTGTTCCTCCAAATGTCAAGCCTTATAGATATCCATATGTCCAAAGGAGTGAAATTGAACATATGGTTGTAGAAATGGTAGAGGTTAGTACAATTATCCAACCAAATTTGATAAACAAAGGAAGGTATGAATGGAAGAATGGCAAAGCAGGGTGGGAACTCATTCAAAAGTTTATGAATATCCCAGTTCCAACAATATTGCCAGAACTTGATAAGGAAGGAAAAATCATATTGGAACCTGAAGCATTTACAGAACCGAGAAGTCGACAGCTACGGAATCGATCAATTTCAAAGCATCCCATCAAGTGGAAGAACTTACCTATTGAAGATTTCACATGGAAGGACAAGAATTTTATATAGAAGCATCAAGAACTACTCAAGCGTTGAGGACAACACTTTTTGAAGGAGAGGGGCATGTTAGGCCCCTATACTACTAGTGTAACCCATTATTGTTATTATCACCAACCCCCTATTATATTGTTGTACCCATGTAGTCCCCATATTGTTATTATTATGCCATAGAAGGCCCACTTTTTTTATTATTGTGCCCTTACATTATTATTGTTATGTCGGCTCTGATTATATTATGACCCCTTAGACTCCTATATATAGAAAGGAGGTCTTATCATTTGTATCATCCAAGAATTGTTCATTCGTGTAACGTAAAGGAGGTTACTCCCTCGAAGAGGCTTATTTCTAAGGTTTTGATCTATCTTTTCTATCTTTTTGTGAGTCGGTTTCATAAATATGTGACCAACATATTAAAGAAGAGTATAGTGTTGATGTCATTCACTGATAGTCATTAAGACTATGAGGATTTCTCATCATTAAATCACTAATCTATGAAGTTTTGTCTTAGGAGTATCTATGTACTGAAGTAGATGTTGACAGAGTGTCCTACATGGTAGAAACCCTTAAGCAATATCGTTTTTGTAGCCAGGATTTCAATTACCCCTTTATTGTCATTAATATTTGGATTGAGTAAGGCCTCAGTAATGAAGATCACTATCAACAATCATTATATTTTAATTGTGACAATTATACGATATCCACAATATTAGATGGAAGAGTTTATATGACTTTGATGTTTGACATCTTATGTGACTTAGATGTGTGGCATCTTTAGTAACTCTATAATAAGATATGATAGTGCACGTATGACAATCATGAAAGTTTGACTGAGATGTTTTATAACAATGATAGTGACCTTAATGAATTGATGTTTCGGATAGTATTTCCTTGACAGTGATGTTGTATCTCTTTATTAGTGATGTGTGTGACATATTACAATGATACCTGCTATGGTAATTGGTGGCATTAGATATCGATGACCTTGATGACAACAATAAGTTATTTGTAGTAAGGTTTATCATCTTTGCTGGAAGTAACTATTGTTGTGTGGAAGTGACACAATAATTTGTGATGTATAAGATAGAGACATGTAAAAATGATATTACAACATTGTATGGCTTGCACTTAAGATAATGATAACATGGCAGTGAACTTTGTGATGACATTTTACAGGTAGTGAACTTGTTGTATGCTAGTGACACTCTACACGACTCTTAGTGGAAGTGACACAAAGATATGGTAGAGATACTTATGATGTATGACTACAAGTTATTTTAGTATGTGGCAATAGTAGAAAAAAAGGCAACAATGAGTGGCAACAGTGAGAGAAGTGGACAATGGTGGCAACATGCAGCTTTGGAAGAGTAGTGGAAACATATATGATAGTAGCAGTAGTGGAAAACAATGGACATTAGTGGCAACAGTGAACAATAGTAGAGAACAATGGACATTGATAATATAGCAACTTGTTCTAGTTGGGTCATTGCCCCGGGTGTGGGAGCCCAAAATCATTTAGGGAGCATTTTCTTCCTTCCAACCTCGATGATAAAACCCTTGGGGATCCTTGTACTTACTTCTAGTTCAACTGGTAAATTTCTATGTACAACATACATAACAAAGCACTTTGTTGAGACAAATTTTTTGTGTATGGTTCATGTGATGTTTTATGTTTTGCCTTGATGCTTTGAATAATTAATTGAATCTAAACAATTGTAAAAAATTGAGGAAATATTTATTCACCCCCCTCTTAGTATTTCCAACATTGAACATGCCGAGCTCCTCTCATTTCAGTTGTTTTCCATCCAAACTACCTCTAACTACAACTGGAAGTCAATCGCGTTTGGAATTCGAAATTACCAGGTATGCATAGTGATAGATAATTTGTTTTGGATTTGAATAATGTAATTTACATTGAGTTTTATAGTCCCTATCCCTATTCTCCCCTCAGTTTTTTTGTTAATTGCTTTATGTAGTCTCAGAAATTTGCTCAAATCCCTTTACAAAATCCAATGTTTGATGTGTTGTCCATCTGGGTGCACTATGCTAGCTGATAAATTATCCTTTTTCTTTAAGAACCTCACTCAACTCAAAACTAGTGCCATCCTTTATATTTTATGTCGAATACCTCCTACAATACACAAAGGTTGTTTGTAGTCTTATTTTCTCACAAGGTTTGGTATATTCTATGTGACTATTTTATGCATGTTGTAATGCGAGCCTTTGAGACCTAGGTCTTGGGCACAAAATCATTCCAACATTCTCAAATTTACTAATTCCACGTCTATCTTTCATGTTTTGGGTGATTCTCGTTTATTATTTGTCTTAGATTGCAGTAAAATGGCTTGTTGCAATCCACCAGGGTTGTATTTATGTGCTTTGTTCTTGAATCTAGCCTGGTTAGCTTCATTGCTCGTGATTTTTATTTAAGAGCTAGGATTATCACCTTCTCTTTGAACATGCATTTTTGTTTTTTGTTGCAAAATCAATTTTGAAAATAGATACACTGACCATGCATAGTGATTGATGTGACAAGAAAACCATATCCTCTGTTACGCCAAGTTTCCACATGGGTTATCATTCCATCCGAGGGTATGATCGTTGTGGTCACATTTTGATTGATTTTTATATTAATAAGTGATCCTTTCATATATTACTTTGGGCATGTTCATTCTTTGTTATACATAGTCTAGTTCCATTTGCATTGAAGATACTCATCGCTTATTTCTTGATGCTTGTTGAAAGAGGGAATTGCAATAGGTCCATTCATGTTGACATAGTTTAAGCATATAATTTAAGGTGGGATCCGTTGACACTTTAGGGTTTCAAGAAAAAACCACATCATTGCCAATAGTTCAATTGTGACAATGAATGTGATTTTTTTTGACAGATTGTCTTTGTCTAGTATGCATGCATCATTTGCAAGTTACCCCATTTCTTTTATTAAAAGTCAAAAAACCTAGTCATTCTTCAACATATAAAAAATTTGTGCATATTTAATGGCCACCCAACACCTTGATTAAAATATTTGGTAATATATATTGTTCTAGGCCTATAACCCTCAAGGGCATGACTGTGTCAATGCTGAAATATTTTGATTCATTACTTTACCTTGACATAATTATGTTCACCTCTCGGCATCATACTCAACCTGCATCATATGATTTTTCTTGAAAAAACAATACATTTGTTTATACTCAATCACTTCCTTAGTTCATTAAATTTGAGACATTCTTCCACTAATGAGTTATTATGATAAAAAAAGATAGAGGAGAAGGAATAATAGAGCGAGAGTGCTTACGATAACAAGGGATAGAATGCCTAGAGTTTCGATGCATTTTGACATAGAATCAAAAGAGTTGAGAAAAATGTTCCAAACTGGTATTGTGAATTTAACCAGCCATCCTATTTCTAAGTCCCCACAACCATCCATCCATAATAAGCCTAGTACTGGTAATCTAGTGCCACCACATGTTTCAGCCCCACTTGCACTCTCTGCATATGATGACTGGCAATATATCATGTAGCCATAGCTTTTACAATCTGTATAGGGTGGCCAAAAACTTCTCTTCCTCCCCCTCCACCTCTTCTAGAAGCTCATGTATCTCATCAGTTACAATTAGTTGCCTCTATTGTTTTCCCCACTCCACAACAAGTAGCTCAATCTTCTAGACCTATTGTCTAGCCTTCACAAGTTGCTTCTCAACCTTCTAAACATGTCACTAACCCTCCTCGACCCACTACCAACCTTGAGAAGCAAAATTATCAGGTCACAATATTAGACTCCTCCTATGGTTCTTCTCATTTGGTTACATCCCATCCTTGTTAGTTGTAACAACAAGTCGAAAGTGCACCTTCTCATAGGCTAGAATGGTAGTTTATGGATGTTTTTCATATTAAGTTTTATTTGTTATGGACCATGCTTCATTTTTTCTATTGTTTCAATTTATTTTCTTGGCTCTTATTCAAAGCATGACTACAAACCTATGACATGATTTTGTATCTATACATGGATGGTAATTATGGGAGACACAAGGTGTTTATTATCTTTTGTTGGATGATGACTATTTTTGCATGGATATGCATGGATGATGATGCCTTCTTTTCACATTAAAAAGGTGAATAATATACAACAACATATTTATTTTATCTCATTTTGTTTGGAGGCATATAATGCATGTGTGGTAAATGATTATTTAATTATTTAAGAGCAAAAGGTTATGTCAGGAAGTCAAATGATAGATAATTTATTTAATGCATTAGGGGGTCCCACCTATTAGGAAATTAAAACATAATATTTTATGAAGTTAATTTAATTTAACTTTCCCTTTAGAAAACCTCATCCTCATATTCTAATCAACACTTGATTAGAAAATAAAATATAATGAACCCAAAATCTGGTTCAACTTCCGAATTTCTTTCAAGACGCATAAAAGAGGAATATCATCATCAATCAATCAGAAAGCTAGTGGGATACTACTCGAAATATCATCATCAATTGTCATCAGAAATCATATCATCAACCATAATATCTCAACCTAGAACCACATCAGGGATTACATCTCGACCCAGAATCTCGTGGGGGAGCTATACATCTACAACCCTGTATCGAGCAATAGGCTATCCAAACAGACAAGGGAGATCATCTCGACCCTGAGATCTCATCAGGGAGATCAATCTCAACCTGGAATCGCATAGGGTTATCTCAACCCATCCTATTTCCTACTGATCTTCTCATCGATGACCCTGAATAGTCATGTGGTAGAACACCTGCATCATAATCAACTTGGGTTTTACACCTCAAGTACACTCTCAACTCATTGGCCAAACGAGCAGTGGTATTCTCGACAAGCCGACCTGCTTGTGGGTATGATTCCAACTACGGTATATTCTGTAAAGACCAAACAAGGGAGCAACATTCTCCATCCCTATGAAGATAGGGGAGCAACATTCTCCAACTCTATGGGTAACAAATATGGATAACACCCTATTTTCCAAAGTTCCCTCAACCCTAGGAGCCCTCCATCTCAATTCCTCACCCTAGGAGCTCAAACAGGGAGGAAGAGTTGGCTCAGTGTTCTCAATCAGTGTTGCTCTCATCATACTCAAATCGAGTATCATCTTGTCTCAATAGTAGTTGTTTCATGTTCATACAAAACATCAAATCATGTCAGATCATATATAATCATATAATCGCAAAAGGATATCATAATCATTCTCCCTCTCAAGGAGGTTCCAACCACAAGCCTGAGCTTATTTCAAACAGCTACACTATCTCAATATATGAGAGTATCTCGGTCCCAACTATAAATATGAAATTTTCTGCCAATTGGATCTCACACTATAGCATCATAGTGTATCCATGTCATATCTTGATCATGCCCAAATAGCTCTCTAAGGAGCTTCTTCATCTTGCCTCACAGCTAGCCATGCTAGTAACACCGTACTCATCCTTAATTTTATTATGTACTTCTCATCCAATATATCATGGAAGATCTCATACTAAAGAAACATCCAAATGTTCTTATCAAAAATAATCTCAAATATCAACGATACATCTATGCAGAAACATATCATAGGAGAAATATCTCATTCTCAAAATAGAACACCTCATGTAGATATTTCAAAGCATGCTTAGTGGCAACTCTATGTGAATGAAGTGGTTCAATCATGAATTTATTCAGGTTCTATGCACATCATATATATTTAGATGGATGTTCAAAACAGAACATCAATACTTCAAACAATTGTTAGATGCCATGTCAAGTTCAACAACATCTTTGAACATCAAATCGAGGTATTTAAGGATTTATATTTTCATTATTCAAAAACATTTTCCAATAGCTTTGAAATATGGAATTTATTTCCCAAATTCCAGAAATCAATTCATCATGCCATGATACATCATTTCAGGATTCAAAATCTATCTCCCTTTGATTTAGATCATCAAAGGCTTATCACCTATCATCAGGATATATAACCAAAACCATAATCAATATCAAAGCCATACCTTGGAACTCATCATCCTGAATTCATTAGATAACTGTCAAATATAGACATATCTAGATTAGAATTCTCTAAGAATAATGCCTTGCT
The DNA here is from genome assembly GCA_000404065.3 of Pinus taeda. Lineage (NCBI taxonomy): Eukaryota > Viridiplantae > Streptophyta > Pinopsida > Pinales > Pinaceae > Pinus > Pinus taeda. The sequence continues at coordinate 125,998 of APFE031122967.1, forward strand.
AAGTCATCATATTCATCCTTCCATAAATCAATGTTGTACCATCACGACAACAAAGTCATTTCATCATAGTTTAGAAGATAGATCACGACCATTATCAAAGTCATCAATATCATAGTATCAATTCTTTCAACCAGAAGGCAAGTAGAGATCATATTAAATCATGACTTCATCATGCAAACGAGTTGTCATCAACCATGCATTATCAATCCGAACTTGATCAAGTCATCCTCATAATCATAATACAAATCATTTTTGTCACTAGGTGCAAATGCATACACCAAGGATGAGTCATGCAAGTTCCATTTTCATGTTGAATCATAACTATCATTATCTCAACCATTGTGCTAGGAACAAGGAGGCCAATACAAAACCATTTTTCGTAATATTCACATAAATCTTTATGGCCACATAGAATTTATATAAGGGAAAATCGACAATCGTCAAATCAGATCATTAGACATCAGATCAAGTCCAAATTTTCTATCGTAGAGAGATATATAGTCAGAGCATATTTCAATCATCAATTCAAATTTCCAATATATTTTCAAGTATCATGACACAACACTAAAGACTAATCATCTATGTCAATCAACAAAATCATGCCAACCTCTAATAATACAAGCATAGTGACATATTTATATGTATGTCTCAATCACCTGCAAACACCAGTTCAATCTGTATGTTCATATTATGACAAAAATTCAACATTTTCCAACTTGTAGATCTTGTTGTTATCTGCAATACTTCTGTGGAGCTGACATTTTCTAGGTGACCATTTGGTTTCATGGACAATACTTCATTATGTGATTAGAAATTTAACCCAACAACTTCAGAAATTAGATTATAGTGGTAGAACATGTCAGAGACACCTTGATTCAGAGTTTAGACAGCTTTAGAAAGCTTCAGATGATTGTCAACTGTAGTCAAACTTCTAGATGCTCTCATTAGGTTAGCATGGGAGTGTCTTTAGCTTCCTGGACGTTGTGTAGGCCTTAGCATACGTGCGTCTAGGGACAAGATCTCTTAGATCTGTGATTGCATCCGGAGCAAAAATCCTAATTTCTATATGGGCTTCAGATATAAGACTTTACTACATATCAATATTGTTAGATGCACATAAATCATACCTCAGCAACACGGAATGAAAATAGTAATATGAGTATGAGTCTTGAGAAGATATTCTCCCTCTAACTGGGCATCTACTTCATTCATCTTTATTCATTTCATCAACATATCTCTACTAGAGTCAAGAAACCACAAATCTGTTAGATAATAAACATATATCTAGCATGGGTATCAGAATCATGACATCAATCTTTCATCAAAGGTTAGACTCAAAGCAGCAGATACATTCAACATCATATCTAAAAGATTATGAACACAATAACTCTTTCTATCAAGTCACTTCATCAAGTTAGGACATTCAATTTAACCATATGCTGTCAAGACATGACCATAGTTAGTAAGAGATCTACTTATGAATCTTACACTTATGCCTCTCATATCAAGGTTACCATGCTCTTCATGAGATCAAGTTAGGTCATTCAATAAAGCTTTATCAAAACATCAATAGTGTTAATCACTCTTTCCATATGCTATTACCATTAGACTCATGTATAGGATTCAATGAGCTACCCTTCTATATGAAATCCATCATGACATGTATCAAGAGTATCCTTTACTAGAGTCAAGGTGATAGCCTTCTTTTATAGGATCAAGATATCCAACATAGAGATCATATATCTTAGCCAAACATCAAGTGTATCAATGTATTAACATTAGTTAGCCTCATAAAATTCAAGAAGATCAAAAATGTTCAACACCAAGTGCATCATTTCATCGTAGGAAACATATATCCAAGTCATGTTCATATGAATGTATGAACCATTAAAGAAATAGAAATTATCATCATATCTTATGGCTTATCGAGCCAATAGTTGAAACATACCATGCATACCTTGTGGTATTATTTGTGCACTTTTTCATTAGACATAGGACGCTTGAAGCACTTTGACATATTTTCATCAAGTACCTCTTTATCTCTTTCTAGATATGCATCTCAAAATGATCCTCAAGAAGGATCTATTCATCACATCTCATCAAGGAGGTTAGAAACATCCATATACTCAAATGCATATGCAGGAAGTACAAGCAATAAACATAATCATCAGATCTATAAGTCTAACAAGTAAGAAGCATCATAAGTCAAGAAATACTTATCTTCAACGAGAGTTCATCCTCTTCCTCTTGAACCAATATTCAAGAGCCATCAATGTCCATTGTCTATATGCCAATGTTTCCTTCAATAATCTACCTAGGTCTGCTAGGGATTATCCCATCTTGGGCTTATTGAAATCTCCCACAACTGCTTGAACGTCTTCTCATTGACCATACTAGTTTCCATATCTCATGTAATTTCCATAAACTAAGGTTTTCTCTCTAACCCTAACCTCATAGAATCCATAAAACCCTAATAATCAAGTTACCAAGGGTTTTATACAAACCCTAGAATTATTTTAGTTCCCCACCATCCAATTCTTTCTTCCATCAAAGGTGTCATCATCGGGATGATCACCATGACATTTCTTCAGCCCACCTCTAATACCATGTTAATTTTTCATATGGTTACATTGTTATTTGCTTTGATAATTGAATTTCTTCATAAATACATTATGTTCACCCCATATCAACATTACATTATTCATATCTGCACCATTATTCATCAAAATATGCAATTATATAGAAAGAACAACACTATCATCAATGCAGTGGAACATAAAAGAAACAGTAGAAGAAAAGCATGCACACACATAGAGACACCAGGTATGGTCCAAGACCAGGGAAAAACCCACTATGGGGAAACCCTTGCAAATATTCTTCTTCTTAGATTGTCATCAAATGATGCAGCAAAAGAGAGTACAATGATCCATAGCTTTATCTATGCAGTAAAATAATAATTATATCCATGAAACAAATCTAATTATGCTAGAAATCAAAACCCTCATACTGATAGTTGTAATGTGTTGTCACAAACTAATGTTAACTGTTGTATACTACTGTCACTGTGCCAAAAATTGCTAACATCATTGTCACTGAGCAGAAACTTTGGAATACTGAAACCTCATCTTTAAGCTTTGGACGTAGGGAAAATGGGATGTGTGAGCATCTATAGCATCCCTAGACACTCTTTGAGAACTGTTTTCCAGCGACTATGGCAACCTAATGCTTCCATACCATTTTGTGCATGCTTCCAGGGACAAACTCATCATATCTACTCAAAACCCCTTGGTTTCTCCCTTGATGTTACTATGTGTGCGTCCGAGACAACTTAGAAGCTCTTAGGGCCACACTGTGCGAGGGTCCGAGGACCAACACCTCCAGATCTACCTCTGAAGCCTTGGACACTCCCACAAGCCTCTGTGCCAATGTCCAAGGCTCTTTGGACACTCTCATAACCACTATTTGCTAGCGTCTAGGGACTAAAATGCATTGTTTTGTGCTAGCATCTAGAAACCAAAAAAACCCTAACTCAGAGCAAACCTCATGCTTATGATTTTGGACCCTTGCACGAACTCCTTTTTTTGAACCTGCGCAAGCTAAGAAAAAGAGAAGAGAAAATAGCTTGATCGAATATTTCCAAATGAGTTTGACGTATCTTCTATTTATAGGATTTCCTGAGGGTTCACTTGCGGTTAAGGCTGATCCAAACAGTTATTCATGTGGTTAGGGCCGACCCATTCCATAATACATGTATGAGTAAAATAATTCATAACTCAACTTCCGCTTGACCAAATTGGGTGATCTTTAGGTCAATTTTGGTCCTCTTAAAAAGAGGAATCTAATGAAATCATCATATCTGTAATTTTAACTATTCAAGGTGGAAGTTGACAGCAGTTGAAAAAATTATCAATTTTGAGTAAATTTTATCTTATGTGCAAACATGCAACATTATGGCAAGTTTTGATTATTCCTTCAAGCACATGTTTTGATTTTTTATTATACACATTGGTAACTTTTGAAGAATTTATATTGGAATAATCATAGCTTTAAAATAGTCTACTTCATTTGTCTATTTTCCATGCAAGCACATATGAATTCATTTACATGCCAGATTCTCAAAGTTTTACAAGCTACCTCATTTTCCATTTATGAAGTATTTGCATGTAAGTATATTTTAATTAGGGAATTAAAAAAATTTGCACTCTCATATAGAATTTTTAGTATAGGAAGGCTTCCAAAGGCTCACTAAAATTAACCTCCAAGCATAAGCTTGGTTGATAAAAAGTATAGGGAAAAAGAATTTTTTGGAAAGTTTTTCCATCTGGTGTGAAGTAAGGTAAAAACATTGTGACCCTGCAGTTATGACGGTGGCTTGTCCCTTTGTAGGAATGAAGGAAAATGTTGGCTTGTAAGACTCAGGGGATGGATATTGTTAATGATACATTTGCGCCCTCACCCCCTCTTTCTTATAGTCAACCCAATTTTTACCCTTTGGTAAGAGCTCAAGAGGAAGACTTCTCACTTAGATTAGGAATTTTAGATTAAAAATAACCAAGACTAATTACATTAAAATCTAGTATAAGTGCATCTCATGCTAATACATCTTATGGTTTTACTTGCAACTGTCCATTCTACTTGTCATTGTTGAATATTTTATGTTGGAAAGCATTGTTTCATTTTCCTTTTGCAAGTAGAACACTAATTGTTTTTCCTTTTGAAAGATCTATATGCTTTGATTTAGGCATTGATTATATTTTAAAAGCATTTTATATCTTGTATTGATTATCGTGCTAACATATTTATTTCCATTTCAGGATTACTTTTCTTTCATTGTTGGAAGCATTCTACTTTTGTTTTGAGAAAATGTATCTTTCAATCATGTTGAACAATTTATCTTAAGGCATTGGTTTTGTGGTTTTATCATTTTAATGATTTTTATTTCTCATATCATATTTTTCTCATAATTTTTATAAGTAATCCACTTTCACTTTAACATCTCTCCTAGAACCTCACAATTCTTTTAACTTAGTTTTCCATATAGGGGCTACCCCCCATAGCTAACCTAAGAGATAGCTTAAACGAAGAGAGTATGGATTTAGTGTGACAACCGCTTCTCTTGGTTCCCTGCCACCAACCACACCTTGTGGGGTTGAAGGATTTTCTCACTAACCTATAGGTAGGTATAGGCAGCAGGAGTAACATCTTTGGCATTGTTGCCGGGCACAGGTCTTCTTGTGGCTGGGAAATAAGACTAACTTTTGGTTTTTGCATGTTGTATTTTAGAGTTATATTCTTGTTCAAGTGATATCTCCACTTATTTCATTTTCTGCAAGTATTTCTGCTTGAAGCCCTTTTCTCATAGACTTCTTGCTAAGCTTGGATAGGATCCTCTATTTGGTATCTATTTTCTCTTTCAAGATCAAGTGAGCATGACATCATGAATGATTTGTTTTCCCCTTGTGATTTTACTAACATTTCAAGATATCCAAATTTTATTTCGGATGAAGCCATTAACACTATTGAAGTGTTGCCTAGTTTTATAGCTAACAATACCATTAGTAACCTTAATAATTTCCACCTTTATGTGAGAAAATGGTGGCATGATATTAACCATAAGGAAGTTAAAATGATACTTTTCATCTTTTCATTAAATGGTGATGCTATGGTTTGGTTCGTAGACTTACTGGCTAAAAATTTTGATTCTCTAGAATCAATTGTTGATGCCTTTGAAGAAAAATATGGAGATGAAAGAAAGATCAAAGCGAAAACTCAAGCAAATGAGAATGATAGGGATCTCATCAAGGAGTTGACTTGAATGATTAAGGATATGAAACTCAACCAAGTCCAACTCATCAAGACCATGGATGTAAATCATGCACCAGAAATAAAAGCCATGGAAGTCAATCATTCTAATCAGATGACTTTTATTCAAAACAGGTTTCTTTCCATGGAAGAAAAACAAGTACAATTAACCAACACCATGGAAACAAATCATGCCAAAAAAATAAGTGTTATGAAGGCTAATCAGATCACTTTTCAGAATAGGCTAGAGGAAATGGAAAGGTTACAGGTACAAAAATTTCAACTTAAGACAGATGACAACGAAACATATCATAAGCCTCCCAATCCACTGAAGAAATATTCATCTCATTATGAGGAGGTAATTTACTCCATTGAAAAATGGCTAATTGATAGAGACTTGGATAGAATGGAAACTAAGGGGAACTAGGTTTATACTTATCAGATTGATCCATCACCCATGTCAGAGCCAAAGCAAAATGGAGAAAGGTAGGTCAAAGAATTCTTGGATACTTCAAATTTTCCATCATAGCATCTTCAAGATTGGGCAGAAAGGTATACTTTGATCACATCAACATCAACATCACAATCTATTAGGAAGAAAAGAAAAAAGTGGAAATGATTTGATAAATCTGATGGTCATGTACACCACAGTGTTGGGATTAATCAAAATCCTTAGATATTCAGGATTTGATAGGGCACATCAGAATAACAGCCCATGGATTTTCTTAAAAGTGAGCATGTTGTCAACATGAACTTCATTAAGGATATTTTATGCCATGGGACATCTTTTTGTATCATATTTCTAACCTTATCCCTTGTCATTTTGGTTAATTAGTTTCATTTCATGAATAAATTGTCATTTATGCTCTTAGAATAAATTTCCATTTCTTCATTTATGTACTTTATTGAATTTGATGATATTTTGAATGGATATTGTTGCTATATGTTTTTTATCTGTGGATGCAACTTCTAGATTCTTGCATATTATCACTTCATATCTAGCATGCATCCCCATATGTTTCCAAATGTTGACCACTGGAGTGAAACTTAATGATTATATGAAGACTCTATGCCCAAGGATGAACCAAAGGATACTTGTACCATCATATATCATCACATTACCAGAGTTTCTAAACTCTACTCTTCTTCTTCATCATTTTCTATTGTACCCAGATTCCACACCATGCAGTGACATTGTAAAAGTGGTGTGAGTATGAGGAGTTTTAAGTCATGTAATAGACTAAGGTAGCCTGGGACCTTGTCATAAATTGAGTACTAATGTGGGAGGTTTCTCTCACTCAATTAATTATCATCTCCCTACCAGGACTTAGTAATTAATTGAGTTTTTTCTTCCAAATATAACCTAAAGTTAGTGTACGGATTGATGGTGAGGCCCTAGGTGAGTCATAGTGTCTAGGGTCAATGTTTATTACCATACTATATCACACAAAAAAAATAGTGGAATTTGGTTAGGTCTAGGTAGTCATTTTTTTATTTTTTATTTTTTCCATAGGACAGAAATTGCAATAAAATTTGTATTTGTAATGTAATAAGTGATGTCTAGAGAATTTGTGTGGGGTATGAGTAATAAAATTTTCACCTCTCACCCTCAAATTTCTACTATGACACACTTTGAGGGGTTGAAAATGTGTTTTGAACCCTAAAAACCCACTTTTCCTAAGTTTAGTAGGAAATCTAGCAATTAATTTAGCCAAAAAATAAATATTTGGAGAAAAATAAATATTCACACATGCTAAATGTTGTGGAAATGAGGTGGAAAATTATGGAGGAGTTAAAGTGAAGTACCAAGCTGATGTGGACTCCCAAAATCAAGGAAATGAAATGTGCTCAAATAAAATCGAATTTCTGGCATTAAATGAGAAAGTTGTTTACTTGGGAATTCGAATTTGTGAAGATAATGCACATTTGAGAGGATTTGAGAGAATATTTGGTAGACAATTTTTTGGGAAATTGTCCCCACATGGGTTGCCACCCATCTACACTTGTCATTTCATCATAAAATTCTATTTTGGCAAATTAATGAAGAAGAAAATGATGTCCACTTGTTAGAAATCATATTTTACACCTGGTATTGAAGATCCATTCAACAAATTCGAATTTTTCTTTGCGATTTTCACTTCATGCCATTTGTTTAATCACTTCTACAATGAGATTTTCTCTCAACTCTCTATATAATGGAGCCATAAACTCTCATATTGTATCATATTATGAGCTATTGGGCTTGAGGAGACTGTCTGTTTGTACTTGCATATTTTTAATATAATCAAGACTTTGGGGCTACATGGCTTATGTTCTCACGTAATGAGGTGACTTATTTTCATTCTAGTGTTGTTATGTTCATTTCATTTTTCATATTGAATGAATATTGAATTGCATTTTACCATTTTATTTGGATTGGTGTGTGCAAGCTATTTTCCACACCCATTGATTTACAGTCATATTCTAGGAATATGTTGTCCAACTCATTTTAGGAGAAATATTTAGTTATCATGTTTATTATATTTCTCTAATACATGTATGAAATAATATCTCTTTCAACTGTGTAAGAGATATTTTCGTTTTGTGTGCAAGAATCTATCCAGAAGTGGAGGAAATTTTCATGAGACCAACCAACTCTTCGAGCTATAGCAATCTAAGACTTAGCTATTTTCCACTTCAAAGTATTCCATCTAATGAAGCAAAAGGGACTTTCTTCACTCTATAGTTACTTGATCATCATTTAAATACTTCTTTTATTCTAACTTTTCAAAGTCTTATTTGCTTTTCAAGAGTCATCATCAAAACTAGGCAAGTATGGAGATTTACTCCCAATACTTTAGCTAATATTTTTGTACATTGAATTTGTATTCTAGTTTGTTCATTTTGATTAATTGTTGGATTTAATTTTATAACCCATGAGCTTGAAACATTGGACAACAAAGAGCTTTGAGGAGAGATATTGAGAAACTACTTACTTGTGTGCATGTAGGACCCCCTCACCTATTTCAAGGATCGATTTTTCAAGGCAGTCCGTGAGCACTCAAGGGAGGCCGTGATCATCTCAGGGGAAGCTGCAAGTTCATTTAGGTCGTGGGCCTTACTGAGCCTTGCAAATATCTTTTAAAGGGCCTTTTATTCTTGTAGCTTGTTGTTGTATATTCTTGAGAGAGAGACAGTTTAGCCTTGTTAAATTTCTGCACTTTGTAAAGATCTCTCTCCTATTGTGGGAAATCCTTTAGATGCATTTTAACCCATATCAAGCACTAATTAAATACAATTTATATTTTTAGGGACCTTGAGATTTTTCCCATGGTATCCCTCTTCTTCATTTGAGGAGGGAATTCTTATGATTTGATTGATTTTTTGCTTCTAGTTTTCTTGGCTTCTAAACACTTAATTTCATGCTTAAGCATTAATTCATTTCAATCTACATGCAATTTCTTCCTAATTTTAAATCTCTTACATGCATATGCTTTAACTTGTAAATTTTAAGTAAATTTTATCTTATGTGCGAAAATTCAACATTGCGGCAAATTTTGATTATTCTTTCAAGTACAAGCTTCGTTTTTTTATTATACACATTGGTAACTTTTAAAGCATTTCTATTGGAACAATCACAGCTTTAAAAAAATCTACTTCATTTGATTATTTTCCATGCAAGCACATATGTGTTCATTTACATGCTAAATTCTCAAAGTTTTACAAACTATCTCATTTTCCATTTATGAAGCATTTGCATGTAAATATATTTTAATTGAGGAATTAACACAATCTGCACTCTCATCTAAGAATTTTAGTAAAAGAAATCTTCCAAAGCAGGCTTCCAAAGCCTCACTAAAATTAACTTCCAAACATAAGCTTGGTTGATAGAAAGTATAGGGAAAAAGTCTTTCTTGAAAAGTTCTTCCATTTGGTACGAAGTAAGGTAAAAGCTTTGTGGCCCTGCAGTTATGAATATGGTATGTCCCCTTGCAGGAATGAAGGCACACACTGGCTCGTAAGACTCAAGGGAAAGGTATCGTTAATGACACCTTTGTACCCTCGCCTCCTCTTTCTTACAGTCATCTCAATTTTTACCCTTTGGTAATAGCTCAAGAAGGGGACTTTTCACTTAGATTAGGAATTTTAGATTAAAAATAACCAAGACCAATTGCATCCAAATCTAGTGTAAGTGAATCTCATGTTAATACATCTTATGGTTTTACTTGTGATTGTCCATTTTACTTGTCATTGTTGAATATTTTATGTTGGCAGACATTGTTTCATTTTCCTTTTACAAGTAGAACACTAATTGCTTTTCCTTTTGTAAGATATCTTTATATGCTTTGATTTAGGCATTGATTATATTTTGAAAGCATTTTATATCTTGTATCGGTTATCATGCTAACATATTTGTTTCCATTTCAGGATCGCTTTGCTTTCATTGTTGGAAGCATTCTACTTTTGTTTTGAGAAAATGAATCTTTCATTCATGTTGAACAATTTATCTTAAGGCACTGGTTTTGTGGTTTTATCATTTTAATGATTTTTATTGCTCATATCATACTTTGCTCATAATTTTTAAAAGTAATCCACTTTCACTTTAACATCTCTCCTAGAATCTCGCATTTATTTTAACTTACTTTTCCATAGAGGGACCAATCCCCATAGCTAACCTAGGAGATAGCTTAAACGGAGAAAGTATGGATTTAGTGTGACAACCCTTTCTCTTAATTATTTTCCACCAACCACACCTTGTGGGGTTGAAGCCTTTTATCACTAACCTGTAGGTAGGTGTAGGTGGCAGAAGTAACATGCACCAATGTCCAAAAAACAAATGGTTGTGACATTGCCACCACATGGGTGTTGTGTTTTTGGTAAGTATCGAAAACTGGTTGCAACACCCAAATAAATTATATCAATTATACGTTCAGTCAATTTGAGAAGGAAATAGTAAAGCCAAATGTTGAATTTTCTACTGCTCCATTCAATTTCCTAAACATGAGGAGAAGAGAATTAAGATAGATGGAAGATTGATGGTTATGGAAACAAAAATTGCAATTGTAGTAAAATCATCACAGTTCGAACTCAGATGATGTTCTCAGGTCATTGTTGTCAGAGACTTGTGCCAATGAAAGGTTTTTCTTATAAGAAATTTCTGCAAGATAACCACATTGATATTATATGACCCTGTATGGACAATATGCTGTATATATTGATTTCACACTTGCTATATCAAATATAGGGATTTTTTAACATCGAAAAGAATATAGAGGCAGTGGAATAAAACCTAAAACATTTATAAGAATTTCCTTATTTAAATATTATGTAAATTGTAAAAAGTTTTTATAGGCAAAATGAGTGACAAAATTTACTATTTCACATGCGAAATTTTCTTTGATTTTTCAAGTTTGTTAACTTCTTATAAATATAAATTAAAATTATATGACATATGCACTGGGAATGCTCTTGTATATATGATATGTGTGTTTGTATGTATGGGAGGAAGCAACAGTTAGGCTTAACAATGAATCCACTAATGTATTGTGCTTATCGAATCCACAAAACATGAAGAGAAATGGGAAGATAAATCTACAAGGATCTCTAGGTCATATTTCTAGTAACACAGATCATGACCTCTAAACAACATTGTAACAACAGAAATAAAAGGCCATTTGGAAAATTTGTTGCCAGATAAGCCACTATAGATAAAGAATATTGGGTTAGTTTTGGACTTTGCACAATGTTGGCACGTGTTCTCTCTTTTCTTTCTTGTTAAGAATATGTGTATTTAATTCAGCCACACATACTCTTATGATTAATAACGCACAGCGACACGATCACTGCAAAGAGCCACTGGGAGGACCAACAATATGTTTGGTTCATTTTTTACCTTTATTAAAATGTTACACTCATTATTTATCTTCAACTATTTCCTTATCTGTATGTGTTCCAACAAAAATACAATTTGACAAATCAAAATCATATAATGCAACACGTCAAATTTCTTATATCTAAATGGAAATTAATACTTGTTGTCACCATGAGCATAATGGCTTTGAAGCTCAATAATTACTAATTTTCATTTTCTTAGAAATACTAAATTACTCTCATATACATGGATTATTACAAATTTAGGTTACCTTTCAGGTTTACAAATTTGGTTGTGCATTTTGTTTTTCTCCATGAGTCCTCCTAATCATGGTAATAAAATCTGTTGCAAATTTTGTATGGAATGTGATCTAAATTTAAACAAGAACACAACAAATTACAAAGATAACCATAAACACAGAGTTGCAGCGGAAATAATACTTCATTTCATTAATGTAAAATACTGAAATATGCTTACAAATTGAAATGGAAATAAACCAGCTAGGGCGATGGTAGCTTATCTCTGAGAAGAGATGTGGCAACTACATGCCTATGAACTGTGTTACAATGAGGCTCGAAGGCCTATTTATTGTTGAGAAATGATGGAAAACCCTAAACATCCAAAAACCTAACCCTAGAAGATGAAATGCCAAACTGTGGGCCCCGTTTGGGTAAATTGGTACATCAACTTCTCGGGGTTGTAACTTTGGCATATGATCTTCGTTTGACGTGCACAATATCTTGTTGGAAAGATCTATCTAAGAATTACAACTTTTGGAAGAGCAACATTAATCCATGGATCCATGTTGCTCCTAGATTTGCCAAAAAACATCATTTAGGGCCTCAAAACGGCTCCGGAAGTTCAGGACCCGAAAAACTGCTAAAAATAGTAAATTGTGCTACAATTACGGAAATTGAAAAACTAAAAGAGACAGTTGTGGTGGTCCAAGTGGGATAAGTGGATGGCCACCAACATCCACCTAGATCATTCCTCCCCCCTTAGGAAGCAATGGTCCCCATTGCGTTGAGTTCCTCCATCTGCTGAACTTGGTCCCTGGTGAGTTGTTCTGCAATCTCTGATGTGTCCAGTAATGGTGGGAAGCATGGTCGAGGACATTCCACATTGAACACTCGGTGCAAGCGAGGGAATGGAGGAATGTTTTTCTCCAAAGCATTGTTTCCCACAACCTTGGTAATGCTTTAAAGACCATGTTGGAGTGGTCTGAGCTTTTGATGGGCTCTTGTAAGGCATTCTTTCTGCAAATGCAACCAGACTTTGTCGCCCACCTGAAACTTGTGTGATACCGTGGGTAAGAAGAAGTTGTTCCTGTGTTCTTTCATGACTGTATCCCTCTACTATTGTTGTTGCGTGGAGGAACCCTTCGCGTGGGTCATGGATGTGGTGATGATCTTCCCCTTACTTTGGGAGTGAACCAGATAGAAAAATGAATTTCCTAGTCTAGGAGATGAGCTTGCTGCATTTCTTAGCAGTGATTAAAGAGGTGGAAGTTAATGGGGCTACCTCCGGTATCCTGTATAATGAATTACACAAAGAAATAATGACAGCGCAAGGCCTTGGCTCATACATAGAATGCCACCTCCACAAGTATGGCTAGCCTAATAATACATCACAAACATCCAGAGGTGCAACATCACACAATACCTCATCTGTGAAGGGCTTGATGTTGTAGGGAAGGCGGAATTGATGGCAGAATCAGAGATCTCATCCTTGGTGAAGCCACCCAACCGTTTCACGACCTCTGCTGAAATGAGGTTCTTTTGGATCCCATTGTCAACAATGAATTGCAGCGGCGAACCCTTCACCCACATCTATGAGTGGAAAAGATGCTCCCCCTCCTCTGGATCTTTGGGCTTATTCTTCTTGACCTTGGCAGTGGCAACCGTGGCATTGGGCTCTACGTCAATGATCTGCTTCCCTTTGCCATTCCCCTTGTCGAGTTCTGACTCAGGGTCAGAACATGCATCTCATTCTGAAGCCTTCAACTCATCCACCAACGACTACTTGGTCTGACACTCACTTGTGTTGTGAGTGGGGCTCTTGTGGAACTCACACCACTTTCCTGTGTCCTTCTTCGACTTCGTGGTGTTGTTATTTTATTGTGGCTTCGACGAGTTCTCTTGGGTTGCCCTGTCTTAGCTTTGTCCTTGGTTCTGCGATTTGGGGAAGCCTTTCTCTTGATTCGGATTCGTAGATCCAAAGTCTCGCTTCTTTTGTTTGAACTTCTACTCGATTTTGACAGTGTATCAGAACACCATGCCGAGCGAGGAGATGTTCAGGAACTCCATCTCTTCTTAGATGTATCTGTGTAGGCATCCATGGTATTTGAGTACCAAATGTAGCTCAGAATTCTACCCAACTGCGTGTGAAGGGTATGAAAAATGTTTGTGAACTCTGCCACATCTTGGTCCCTTCCCTGTCGCAGCATGGTCCACTTTATGTAATTTTCCTCATAGCTTTTGACAGGGTATTACTACTCCTTGATGGCATCCTGGAAGGAATTCCAAGTGGGTACGGCTAAAAATAGTGAACCCGTACTTTCATCCTTCTGCTCACAGTAGGTTTCCCACCAGTCCTTGACGTGGCGGGCTACTTTGAGAAGAGCGAAAATAATCTTTTCTCGACTGGAAAACTCATGAACAAAAAAATACCCTTCTAGCATATTTAATCATTTATCTACAACATTTACATCTATCTAACCCTTGAATATGGGGATTTCAAACTTAAGTTGTACCTTAAATGATGTGGCGTTCCAAAAGTAGCTGTTGGAAGCCAATGCATCGCCTCTAGGTAGTTGCTGAAGGATCTGGGCAAAGTTAACCATCATCGTGTTCCTTTGTCGATTGAGGGCTTTTTTGAGCAAGATTTTGATAGGATCCCCTGCCCCCTTGTTTTTCTTTTCATCCGCCATGGGAGGCCGTCGGGATTTGCAAGGCTGGTCTAGCAAAGGTTCGATCGGTTCATGCCCTAACTCCTTATATCCCGACCTCGTTGGGGACATGCAAAGAAAAACAGAGAAATAGCAGACTGCTCTGATACCACTGATCCGGATTTATACAGGAATGCAACAAATTACAGAGATAACCATAAACACAGAGATGCAGCAAAAATAATACTTCATTTCATTAATGTAAAATACTGAAATATGCTTACAAACAGAAATGGAAATAAACCAGCTAGGGCGATGGTAGCTTATTTTTGAGAAGATATGTGGGGACTACATGCCTTTGAATTGTGTTACAATGAGGCTCGAAGGCCTATTTATTATTAAGAAACAATGGAAAAGCCTAAACATCCAAAAACCTAACCCTAGAAGATGAAAGGCCAAACTGTGTACCCCGTTTGGGTAAATTGGTACATCAACTTCTCGGGGTCGTAACTTTGGCATACGATCTTTGTTTGAAACGCACAATATCTCGTTGCAAATATCTATCCGAGAACTACAAATTTTCAAAGAGCAACATTAGTCCATGGACCCATGTTGCTCCCAGATTTCCCAAAAAACATCGTTTAGGGCCTCAAAACGGCTCCGGAAGTTCAGGACCTAAAAAACTGCTAAAAATATTAAATTGTGCTACAATTACGGAAACTGAAAAACTAAAAGAGACAGTTGTGGGAGTCCAAGTAGGATAGGTGGGTGGCCACCAACATCCACCTAGATCATTCCTCCCCCCTTAGAAAGAAATGGTCCCCATTGCATTGAGTTCTTCCATCTGCTGAACTTGGTCCCCAGTGAGTTGTTCTGCAATCTTTGATGTGTCCAGTAATGGTGGGAAGAATGGTCGAGGACATTCCACATTGAACACTCAATGCAAGCGAAGGAATAGAGGAATGTTGTGCTCCAAAGCATTGTTTCCCATAGACTTGGTAATGTTGTAAGGACCATGTCGGAGTGGTCTGAGCTTCTGATGGGCTCTTGTAAGGCGTTCTTTGTGCAGATGCAACCAGACTTTGTCGTCCACCTAAAACTTGTGTGGTACCCCTGTGGGTGAGGAGAAGTTGTTCCTGTGTTCTTTCATGACCATATCCCTCTGCTGCTGCTGCTGCGTGGAGGAACTCTTCGTGGGGGTCATGGATGTGGCGACGATCTTCCCCTTACTTTGGGAGTGAACTAGACAGAAAATGAATTTCCTAGTCTGGGAGATGAGCTTGCTGCATTTCTTAGCAGTGATCAAAGAGGTGATGGTAGGTGGGGCTACCTCTGGTATTCAATATAATGAATTACACAAAGAAATAATGATAGTGCAAGGCCTTGACTCACACATAGCATGTTGCCTCCACAAGTATGGTTGGCCTAATAATACATCACAAACATCCAGATGTGCAACATCACATGATATCCCATCTATGAAGGGCTTGATGTTGTAGGGAAGGCGACAAAGCTGGCAGACTCAGAGACCTCGTCCTTAGTGAAGCCACCCGATACTGTACAACTGCAGGTGTGGTGTAGTCGGTAGGCCCAGCCACTTCACGACCTCTGCTAAAATGAGGTTCTTTTGGATCTCACTGTTAACAATGAATTGTAGCAGCGAACCCTTCACCCACATCTGTGAGTGGAAAAGACCCTCCCCCTCCTCTGGATCTTCGGGCTCAATATTCTGGACCTTGGCGATGGAAACAGTGGCGTTGGGCTTTACGTTAATGATCTGCTTCCCTTTGCCATTCCTCTTGTTGGGTTCTGACTCAGGGTCGGATCATGCATCTGATTCTGAAGCCTTCAACTCAGCCACCAGCGACTGCTTGGTCCGACAGTCACTTATGTTGTGAGTGGTGCTCTTGTGGAACTCACACCACTTTCTTGTGTCCTTCTTCGACTTCGTGGTGTTGTTCTTTTCTTGTGGCTTCGACGGGTTGTCTTGGGTTGCCCCATCTTTGCTTTGTCCTTGGTTCTGCGATTTGGGGATTTCTTTCCCTTGCTTTGGATTTGCGGATCCAAAGTCTCGCTTCTTTTGTTTGAACTTCTACTCGATTTTGATAGCGTATCGGTACGCTGTGAAGAACGAGGAGATGTTCAGGAACTCCATCTATTCTTGGAGGCATCTGTGTAGGTAGCCACGGTACTTGAGTACCAAATGTAGCTCAGGATTCTTGATACCAAACTGTGTGCGACGGGTATGAAAAATGTTTGTGAACTTCGACACATCTTGGTCCCTTCCCTGTCGGAGCATGGTCCACTTTATGTAATTGTCCTCATAGCTTTTGACAAGGTAGTAGTGCTCCTTGATGGCATCTCGGAAGGAATACCAAGTGGGTGTGGCTGAAAATAGTGAGCCCGTACTTTCATCCTTCTACTCGTAGTAGGTTTCCCACCAGTCCTTGACATGAGGGGCTGCTTTGAGAAGAGCACAAATAATCTTTTCCCGACTAGAAAACTCATGAACATAAAAATACCCTTCTAGCATATTTAACTTATCTATAGCATTTGCATCTATTTGACCCTCAAATATGGGGATTTCAAAATTAACATGTACCTTAAATAGTGTGGCGTTTCCAGAGTAGTTGTCGGAAGCTAATGCATCGCCTCTGGGTAGCCGCTAAAGGATCTAGGAAAATCTGTCCATCATCGCGTTCCTCTGTCGCTCGAGGGCTTCTTCGAGAAATATTTTGATAGGATCTTCTACCCCCTCATCTTTCTTTTCATCCACCATGGGAGGTCATCGGGATTTGCAAGGCTGGTCTTGCAAAGGTTCGACCAGTTCAAGGCCTAACTCCTTATATCTCGACCACGTTAGGGACATGCAAAGAAAAACAAAGAAAGAGAAGATTGCTCTGATACCACTGATCCGGATTTATAAAGGAACACAACAAATTACAGAGATGACCATAAACACAGAGATGCAGCAGAAATAATACTTCATTTCATTAATGTAAAATACTGAAATATGCTTACAAACAGAAATGGAAATAAACTAGCTAGGGTGATGGTAGCTTATCTTTGAGAAGAGATGTGGCGGCTACATACCTCTGAACTATGTTACAATGAGACTCGAAGGCCTATTTATTGTTGAGAAACAATGGAAAACCCTAAACATCCAAGAACCTAACCCTATAAAATGAAACGTCAAACTATGGGCCCCGTTTGGGTAAATTGGTACATCAACTTCTCGGGGTCGTAACTTTGGCATATGATCTCCATTTGACGCGCACAATATCTCGTTGGAAAGATATATCCGAGAACTACAACTTTGGGAAGAGAAACATCAATCCATAGACCCATGTTTCTCCCATATTTCCCAAAAAACGTCATTTAGGGCTTCAAAACGTCTTCGTAAGTTTAGGACTCGAAAAACTACTAAAAATAGTAAATTGTGCTACAATTACAGAAACTGAAAAACTAAAAGAGACAGTTGTGGGGGTCTAATCAATTCCTCCTCCCTTAGGAAGCAATGGTCCCCATTGCGTTGAGTTCCTCCATCTATTGAACTTGGTCCTTGGTGAGTTGTTTTGCAGTCTCTGATGTGTCCAGTAATTGTGGGAAGCATGGTCGAGGGTGTTCCACATTGAACACTTGGTGCAAGCGAAGGAATGGAGGAATGTTGTGCTCCAAAGCATTGTTTCCTGCAGCCTTGGTAATGTTATAAGGACCATGTTAGAGTGGTTTAAGCTTCTGATGGGCTCTTGTAAGGCATTCTTTTTGCAGATGCAACCACACTTTGTCACCCACCTGAAACTTGTGTGGTACCCCTGTGGGTGAGGAGAAGTTGTTGATGTGTCCTTTCATGACAGTATCCCTCTGTTGCTGCTGCTGCGTGGAGGAACCCTTCGCGAGGGTCATGGATGTGGCGATGATCTTCCCCTTACTTTAGGAGCGAACTAGACAGAAAATGAATTTCTTAGTCTGGGAGATGAGCTTGCTACATTTCTTACCAGTGATCAAAGAGGTAGCGGTAGGTGGGGCTACCTATAGTATCCTGTATAATGAATTACACAAAAAAATAATGACAGCGCGAGGCCTTGACTCATACACAGTATATCACCTCCACAAGTATGGCTAGCCTAATAATACATCACAAACATCCAAAGGTGCAACATCACACAATATCTCATCTATGAAGGGCTTGATGCTGTAGGGAAGGTGACATTGCTGGTAGACTCGAAGATCTTGTCGTTGGTGAAGCCATCCGATATTGTACAGTTGCAGGTATGGTGTAGTCGGTAGGCCCAACCGCTTCACGACCTTTGTTGAAATGAGGTTCTTTTGGCTCCCACTGTCAACAATGAATTGCAGCGGCGAACCCTTCACCCACATCTGTGAGTGGAAAAGACGCTCCCCCTCCTTTGGATCTTCGGGCTCATTCTTCTGGACCTTGGCGGTGACAATAGTGGCGTTGGGATTTGCGTCAATGATCTGCTTCCCTTTGCCATTCCCCTTGTCAGGTTCTGACTCAGGGTTGGAACATGCATCTGATTCTTAAGCCTTCAATTCGGCCAGTAGCGACTGCTTGGTCCGACACTCACTTGTGTTGTGAGTGGGGCTCTTGGGGAACTCACACCACTTTCCTATGTCCTTCTTCGACTTCGTGGTGTTGTACTTTTCTTTCGCTTCGATGGGTTGTCTTGGGTTACCTCGTATTGGCTTTGTCGTTGGTTCTACGATTTAAGGAAGCCTTTCCCTTGCTTCAGATTCACAGATCCAAAGTCTCGCTTCTTTTGTTTGAACTTCTGCTCAATTTTGACAATGTATCAATACGTCGTGCCAAGCGAGGAGATTTTCAGGAACTCCATCTCTTCCTGGATGTATCTGTGTAGGCAGCTACGGTATTTGAGTACCAAATGTAGCTTAGAATCCTTGATACCCAACTGTGTGTGAAGGGTATGAAAAATGTTTGTGAACTTTGGCACATCTTGGTCCCTTTCCAGTGGTAGCGTGGTCCACTTTATGTATTTGTCCTCATAGCTTTTGACAAGGTAGTACTACTCCTTGATGGCATCCCGGAAGGAATTCCAAGTGGGTGTGGCTGAAAATAGTGAGCCCGTACTTTCATCCTTCTACTCGCAATAGATTTCCCACCAGTCCTTGATGTGGAGGGCTACTTTGAGAAGAGCGAAAATAATCTTTTCTTGACTGGAAAACTCATGAATAGAAAAATACCCTTCTAGCAGATTTAACCATTTATCTACGACATTTGCATTTATCTAACCCTTGAATATGGGGATTTCAAAATTAATGTGTACCTTGAACGGTGTGGTGTTTCCCGAGTAGCTGTTGGAAGCCGATGCGTCACCTCTGGGTAGCCGCTGAAGGATCTGGGCAAAGTTGTCCATCATCGCGTTCCTCTGTTGCTTGAGTGCTTCTTCGAGAAAGATTTTGATAGTAGGATCTCCTGCCCCCTCGTCTTTATTTTCATCTGCCATGGGAGGCCGTCGGGATTTGCGAGACTGGTCTTGCACAGGTTCGACCAGTTCAAGCCCTAACTCCTTATATCCTGACCTCGTTGGAGACATGCAAAGAAAAACAAAGAAAAAGCAGACCGCTCTAATACCACTGATCCGAATTTATATAGGAACACAACAAATTACAGATATAACCATAAACACAAAGATGCAACGGAAATAATACTTCATTTCATTAATGTAAAATACTAAAATATGTTTACAAACAGAAATCGAAATAAACCAGCTAGGGCGATGGTAGCTTACCTCTGAGAAGAGATGCGGCGGCTACATGCCTCTGAACTGTGTTACAATGAGGCTCGAAGGCCTATATATTGTTGAGAAACAATGGAAAACCCTAAATATCCAAAAACCTAACCCTAGAAGATGAAACGCCAAACTATGGGCCTCGTTTGGGTAAATTGGTATATCAACTTCTCTGGGTTGTAGCTTTGGCATACAATCAAATTGGTATATCAACTTCTCTGGGTTGTAACTTTGGCATACGATCTCCGTTTGACACGTGCAATATCTCGTTGGAAAGATCTATCTGAGAACTACAACTTTGGGCATCAAAACGACTCCGAAAGTTCAGGACCCAAAAAAGTGCTAAAAATAGTAAATTGTGCTACAATTAAGGAAACTGAAAAACTGAAAGAGAAAGTTGTGGGGGTCCAAGTGGGATAGGTGGGTGGCCAATAACATCCACCTGGATCAGAATGCTTATAGTTCATATTTCCTACATTTACTCTTGACTCATGTTTCATATCCTTCAACTTCCAATTATCTGTTAAAAAAGAAAATTAAACACATTATACATGTCACAATATCTTCTCAAACATAACTCAAAAGTCCATAAACCATATATGTTAATTCAAAAAACATGATTTCTAGCACAACTTTTTCTTCAATGTCAGTTATGTCATGTTGTAACACAAAATCCATGCACGTATTTTTACTATTGCATTTTGTTACATCTATTAAACAAAAGCCATGTGGCACCAATGTCCAAAAAAGAAATCGTTGGCTCTTGTTTTTTAATAAGAAATGGTGTCTAAAAATTGTATTTCTATTTTAGAGTAAAATTTTGAATATTAACCAAAAATGTGATTTGATTTATTAAAATATTTGGAAGTGAGAGAATATAGATATCTATACCAAAACTATTTGTATATATAATTTGAATAATAAAATATAATTTTTAACAAATTATTTTTTATAATAAAATATAGTATAAAGTAAATATTAAAAAAAAACAAAAATTATAGAAAAAAATAATTTATTATTATTTTTTTTTCAAAGAGTGTATTCGTGGAAAATCTAATAGTATCTAAAAAGAGCACGAGAACCTCTCAGAGGAGGAAAACTATCCTTAGTCAAACAACAATTATATAAATATGGACATTGACCAGTTTATAATGAAAAATTGAAAATATACATCTGACCATCTGAGACAGAGCAACAAAGGATTAAAACTTGTCATGAGTTGTACATGGATATAACAAGGAAATAGTCCATAGGTTTGCAAAAACTCAAAAAATGCTAAAAAAATTGAAAGTGTCTATCAAAATTTGAGACAACAATGAAGATTTGTTCATGTAAGAATATGCAGAGAATGCAAAAATCATAAACAGAAACTTGTTGACCTTGATGGATTGGGAGTTGTAGACCTCCTGAATTGAGCCTGTAGCGTGCAACATTGGGATTCTTCAAAATGTCCATTGTTCTCTTCGATTATGGTCCAAAAGTCCTTCTCCTATGGATACCAGCTTTGGATAAACTATCTACATCATGATTGCTTTCCCTATAAATGTGAAAACATGGAAAATATGTAAAAGAACCAATGATACATGAAATATCCTCAATAATAGGCTTAAAAAAAATGTTACTACAAGAAATAATTCCATTTAACCAGTTGATTGTGTGCTTTGAATCTCCAAATATGTAAATATGTGAACATTCTTTTTCCTTTGCAAATAATAAGAGATTTTCGCAGGCAAGAAGTTCTGCTTTGTTTCTTGAACCTGAGCCAAAACCTATCTTAACTTTAAAGGAGTGATTTGGAGATAGAAATAAAATAAATTCACCCCCACATTTCTGACCATTTTCAATAGATGCACTGTCAAAATAACCTCATGGTTTGGTTTGATTAATAATCTTTAGACTTATAATTTTAAGAGCAACAGGTTCTTTTTCCTATGGAAAGTGGCTCAAAATGACTAAAACTAATTCAGTTGTACATGAAAGATTGACATCCATATTTTGGAAAGCGACCTTGTTCCGGGAAAGCCAAACCCCCCAACATGTTATTAGGGAAAGCGCTTTGAAAGACCTATTTAAAGGATTAACGTACCACAATTCCAACCCTCCTCCAAGTTTGAAACAAACCAAGATATTGAATGTCCAAATGCAGTTTTGCATAAATTCCAAACATCCTGAAAGTAAAGATATTTTACAAAAACACACGGTGAACATTCCCCGTTGTTTTACAAAGGGAGCACCACCCATACCACATTTAAACCTCTAGTGAAGGATAACCTATGTAGGCACCTTATTCATCATTAGACACCACTTTTTTTATTTTATGTTGGAGGGCATTTTGATCACCAAATAGCCCTCCACCACCATTTTGGCTAAATATAAAATATTTTGCAATAAGAGAAATAAAACCCAATTATGGTTTGTATGTACCATCAGAGTAGAAAACCGAAGCCAATTCATTCAATTTATCTTTAAAATGAATATTACCATCAACAAGGTCCTGAATATAATTCAGCCAAGAAACCTTAAAATCATCATCCAACCCAAATATTTAGCCGACAACCATGGTTGATGCCAGAACGAAGAAAGTTTCGAGTTTGCAATATGAGAAAGCTTACTAAATCCCTGGTCCTAGAGCCGATCAACCAAAGGGGAAGACAAAATATGACAAGAGGACACTTCCAGAACATAGATCAAGGCCTAAACGAACTTTATCACATCCACCAACACGCCATGCTAAGCCATTACTAATAATATCAAATGTGTTAAGGATTACCCGCCAAATTATAGAAATGTTTGTTCTAGGTATATCCAATCTACAAATCCAATTTTCAATGGATAAAGGAGCAATGCATTTTCGTTTACCACTAAAGTTCATAGACTATTCGTAGAAATCAAATGCTACTCACATTTGGCAGCCAAAGCCTTTGAAAAAAAAAAAAAATTCTTTAAGCCCTAACTACCCAAAGCCTTAGGCTTGGCAATGGAATCCTAATTTACTGATGTCAGAAAACCATATTCCTTTTTGCTAGACCAAAGAAAAGAGGAACATAACTTTCAAATCTTCTCCAGAATATTTTTGGAAATATAGGCTAAGGAGGCCCAATACAAAGAAATAGCTTCTAAGACGAATTTTATAAGGACTAGACGACTAGCACGAGAAAGCCATCTTTGGTGGCCATATATTCAATAATTTGTCAACCCTAGTAACTGGCTAGGCACCGTCTTCATTCCTATAACAATATGGCTTCAAAAGAAAATTAAGATGTTTTAAGCCATGATCCAAGGGCATTAAAACATAAGGAAGAGAGACAGACATATGATGCAACTTGTCTACAGAAAGATTGTGGTGGGATATAGCGGATGTTTGAATATTAATTATCATGCATGTAGCTCGTTGAAATAGAAAGAATAAATCCATTAAAATCAAAGTGTCATTTACATCACCACAACTAAAATCAAGATGTCGTCAATAAATAATAAATGAATAATACATAAGTTTCAAGCAACCTTAATGCCTCTAAAAACTCCCAAATTCCATGCATCCAACAAAATTCTACTTAAACCCTTTACCACCTAAAAAAGTGATTTTTTTTATAAATATTAAATTATTAAAATAAAACATATTACCTCATTATAAATATATTAAAAAATATTCATATGCAAAAATCCCAACAAACTTAGGGTATCAAAATTTATCAATACTATGTATATGAATCCTTTAGTAAATATAAATACCAATGCGAAGTCTTCTCCAAGATATCTATTATTACATTTTTCCAACGTATCTATTATTAGTTTTCTCATTCATATAATCTCCATGATAATCATATGAATAAATGCCAAATACTTCGCATTGAATTTTTTTAGTAATTAGATATGATTTAAAGTAGTTTTTTCCAAGGTATCTATTATTAGTTTTCTCATTCATATAATTTGCATGATAATTATATAAAATAAATGACAAATACTTCCTATTGAATTTTTTTATTAATTAAATGGGATTTAAAGTTATTTTTGATAAATAAAATGGTCATTATGTTTTTAATTAATAATTATTAGTGACATTATTTATGATTATTAGTGATATGATAATTTTAATATCTATATAAATATTTATTTATTATAAATATGGGGTTTATGATTATTGTTTTATTGGTTTTCAGTTGTGTGATATCATCAATTATAATATTCTGTTATAAATATAAGACCTATAATTATATGCCTATTGTTGTATTGGTTTTCAACTTTGAAAACTTGTAAAATTACCTATAGCCTCGAACCAATCTCACTAACTTCCTAAGTGAAAAGAGAACCTGATTTCTTTCCTCCAAAGAAAACCACAAAAAAACCTGATTTCTTTCTTCCCAGGGAAAAAAAACCAACTACCAGCAAATTATAAAAATTTTGTTTTTTTTTCCAATGATTTGGACAACTTACAGATAGCACAGTTCCACTTTTGGATCACTGTGATGGTGATCCTCAGTTTTACAGCACAGTTAAAATGGAATACAGCATACCTCATTATTGATCTCCCGGTGAGGAAGAAGAAATAGAACGAGAATTACAACAGAGTGGGCACTGAATCAGGCCATCTTCATTGCAATCAGGACACCGACTCACAGAATATGATCCCTCGGGCGTCTTCCCCTCCTCCAAAATCTTGCAGCTGCCATTGCAAGTCACACAGGGAAACAAGGACAACCCTCCACAGGCCCCACAGACGGATTTCTTGATGGCATCCTGATCGATTTTTTCGCCCTGAATCCCCCCCTGGTCTTCAAGACCTTGCATGAGCTCTGAAGTATTTATACTTTCCCAAGTTTGCACCAAGTCCTCATTCAATTCTCGGCTAGTACTGCTCTTCTGCGACCCAGTCTTCTTTGCTTGATCTTGCTGGAGCTTGTAGTGGAGAATGTTGAGCTCAGGCCAATTACAATTAGGGCTAAGTAACTGGAAATTATCGATTATCTTCTGGTGTTCCTTGTTTCTCAGAGGACTCTGTTGATGGATTTTCTCATAATCCCTGAGGTTCGAACTGTTGACCTCCTTGACATTCCTCTGTTGATGGATTTTCTCATATTCCGTGTGGTTCTCATAATCCCCGAGGTTCGAACAGTTGACCTCCTTGACATTCCCCTGTAGATAGATTTTCTCGTATTCCCTGTGGTTCGAACTGCTGACGTCCTTGGCATTCCTCGGCTGATGGATTTTCTCATAATCCCCGAGATTCGAACTATTGACCTCGTTGACATTCCTCTGTTGATGGATTTTCACATAATCCCAGTGGTTCGAACTGTTGACCTCCTTGACATGAGGGGTTTTGGAGCATGAAGAACCCATGATTTATCATAAATTCATTGCACACCCATCAAAAAATCGTCTGGTATCCATGGATCTGGATTTCGCCGGGCATTAAGATGGAAATGGCGGTATTAAATGTCAGCCTGTTAGTGGCAAAATGGAATTGAATTCAATGACTGCGAGTATTATATCAGAGGATCTGCGATCCCCTCTATTGATTTTTCAGAGGAGAACAAGTGGCAAAGTTTGCGGCACAGAGAGTGAGGTTGTTACAGCAGATTTAAATGCAGAAACGATTTCTGGACGTGGTTGCAGATAGACAGTAGAATCAGTCAATGGTAGCCATGGCTTGCTTAATACGTGGCTTTGAGATGATCGCAATTTTCTGGCATTAAATGTTCTAATAGTTTGTGTTTTTCCTTTTAATATCAATTTTCTGGCATTAAATGTTATAATAGTTTGTGTTTTTACTTTTAATAACAATACGATGAGTAATACCATTACTTATAAAAATATAATAGGCTAATATTATGGTTTATTAACATGGAAAAACAAATTATTTATTTATATAAAAATTTTAATTAATTATTTTTAATTAAAATATTATAATAGATATTTTGTTTTTTTAATTAATTAATTTAATTAAAAAATATAATGGATTTTTTTGTGGCAATGCTACACTTAGGCTTCTATTTTTCCTTACACACTTGTAAGTTGACACAACAAACATCACACAAACTAACTAGTCTACACCCCATTACTATAAAATAAATTTCAATTTTGAGTTGTGAATAATTATTGATAATTAAATTAAATTTGTGGAAGCCTTATTTCAAAATATACATGTTTTGATAGAGATTTTGAAAGGTTGATTTTGAAGTAAGATTTAAATAGAGTTTTTAAAAAAATGATTGAAGTAAGATTTAGTATAATTTTATTTTTATTTATTTCATTTTCGAACTAGGTTGAGCCTAGCTCAGGGCCAATCCCAATGTTGTATTGAAAAATGATCTATCCACCGCTGGGATATTATCACTAGGATAGTGTGAAACCTGGTCGAGCTTGGATGCCCATTGGGATAGTTTAACTCCCCCAAAAAATGACTCTCATCCTCAAGCACTTCTCATGAGATTTGAACTTGTAACTTAGTGAGACTCGTATAATATTAATTGATTAAAAAAATATTTTACTTATAATTTAATTTATTAAAAATCATAAATCTTATTATTTTAAATAAAATTTGATAATTTATAATTATTTGGTAAATGTTAAGTATTGGATGAAGATTGGAAATGATATAATTTCAGGTATTAAACAATTTTGTTACATTTTTAAAGATGGGTAACTCTATCGAAATACTTTAACATTGGATATTTATTAATCTACTAAGTTAGAAAGTGTTATATTAAAATGGTGTACTCTAACTAATAGATAAAATTACCATTTTCCGGACACCTTTTTTAGTGATATTTGCTCAAAATCTGGTAGATATTTTTAAGAATCATAGTTTAGGTTGTTTAATTTGCAAATGTCAAATGACTTGGTGGTATTTTAGGGCGTTGAACCCATTTATGTATTCAAAGTGCATTTTAAACAACAAAAAATCACAATCTTGTTAAAAATTGTATTGCCTAATTCTAGCCAAAAAACTCGTTTTTCTTTTTAGTTAAACTGCTCCTATTAAATTATTGCTCATTAAAATATGATATTTATTTTGGATTTATATCATTCAACATGGTCATTAATACAATTTATTATAGTCACATGTGTTGATTACACGTAGGTGTGGTCTATTTTAGAATAAAGATTAGAATTTACCATCTTTAAACAAAAATAAATGCATGAATGATTGAGATTTAATAAATGTGTAATATTATTCGTCATATGCATGATCAAATGAATATAATTAGAGGTTTCTAAAACATCTTTTAGTTACAATATCCATAACCATGTACCTTCCACCTTCGTCCCCATCCCCTCTTTCAGTATCGTTACAAATTCACCGACTTTACGAATTCATGATTGTATGACATGTGTGCACCTCCCTCCCTTGGTTTGGGAGCATTACAAATTCACCTACTTAATGTATGACGTGTGTGCATTCGCTTGATACTTTCATGGTATCCAACCACAACAAAAGAATAAGCTTAAGTGTGAATCAATTGTATTGAAGTTGATTAAAAGGGTTTGGTGAGATTCAGGCCCAAAAACAAATGATATGAAAAACCCAAATAATTAATGTTATACAAATTAATATAAATCTCTAAAGAATTATTGTTAAATAATTAATAATTTCATAATTGAAAATAATTCTAATTGATTATTTATGTTTATTCAACGATTTAATATATATGGTTGGGCTAGTATTTAATACTCACAATCCAAATTCATTGTTGATTGGCATTGGTGTTTGGATGTTGATATACCATTTGGTATTAGTTATTGTGACAACCTTTTTTACTACCTCTCTCTTGTAAAAATCAGTATGAATTGTAATTCATATAAATATTATGGAAATGTAAACATAATCACTGAGTTGAGAGGAGTGGACACAAATTCAGAGGTTTGAGGGGTTGCTTGGAGAGTGTTTAAACTTAGGGTGCCTCATTTAATATGCCATCAACTTTTTAACTGAGTTTAATGACTTACATAATAGGAAGGGAGGTGGAATATGGGTTCCCTGAGTAAAGAATGAACTTGTTGATCAGGTGCTCAAAGTTATGCTCAAAAATCAAAGTGTCAGAATTATGTTAAACTTAGTTTCAGATCAAAGAGCTCATCATTCTGAATCCAACGGTGTGAACAACGCTCAAATCTGAGCTTGTATGCAGAAGTTAGAACAAGTCAAAGTTCAGGTTTGACTTGTCTACATGGCAAGATTGGATGACATGGCAAAGTCCTTCAACGAATGAGGAGCTGCCAAGTGGAAACCCAACATTGGCCCCTACATGTCAAAAATCGCAATCACAGGCAGGTCGGCATTAGGAATCGACCTCCGAGCAGGGAAGGATGTGATGTATCGGCCGGAGTTGCAATTGCAATGGATCGCAATCGCAGATTGACAAAGGAAACAACACTACATAATCAGCCCCAACACTACATAATTAGCCCTGGTAGGCCCCAGGTTGCGATGCAATATCGCAATCATAACCCACAAAAGGTAGAGTCCCGCATTTTTATTACCACCGATTGTGATGTGCGATGGGATCATGGATGCGATAAGTTATGCATTCCAATTAATAATCCCGCCGAGTCTGCCGATACCACAATCGCACAATCATCGCTTTGTTCACAAGACCATCTGTTGGGTTTTTACGCCGATTGCGACTTGAGATATGGCCGACAAGTTATGGCTCACCACGCGGTGAAATATTTGCCCAATTAGTGGATTTTGGGGCTAATTTGTAGGATCATGCCGATTTTGGAGCAATTTGTGGAACGAATAGTGGGAAAACTAGGCGAAGTCATAACTTCTTCAGTTTTTCACTAAATTGGATGCAAAAAGAGGCTAGATAGCCATTTTTTAGTATTCTTGACTCATTGGAGCAGGTTTTAGAAGCATTTGAGCATTGTAAACACAGATTTTTATCCTTTTGAGTATAATAGAGAGGCCCAAGCCATTAGTAGCTGGACCAAGGACACGTAGCCCAAGAGGGATGAACTTCTTTATCATGTGCTTGTTGTAACTTTTTTTTGATGATGTTCTATACATGTTTATGATGTTGTTCAGTTTCTAGTTTTTGTAAAATTTCTCATAAAATTAACATAAAAACTCTTCATTTCACTTGCAAAAATTGATGAATCCTTAAGCACAATGAAAGCATTTTGTTTATATTCAGAGGAAGATCTTAGTACTGCAAACTAATATTCTGAATTATATCAAGTTGGTATCATAGCTCTAGGTTTTGTTTTGTGAAAGAAGGATTTAGTTGTTTGCAAGTTTATGTCATGCTTACAAGGTTAAAACTCAAAAGAGGTGAAGGAAAGTTGGTTGGAAGCCTTGTAATTGGGTCAAGTGGAAGAAGAGAAAGGTTGCCAAAGTCTTCTGCACCAGTGCATCCTCAAGTTGCAAAAGTTGCAATTGAGTCTTTAGAGACCATGCCTCATGAAGGAGAACCTACCATGACAGAATATGAGAAGACCTTCAGAAAGGCTTTCTTTGATATGACAAAGATGGTGAAGGTCCTCTATGAAGAGAGGAATAGCAGATTGCAAGGAGAAAGTTCCAAACCTCCTAAAGGAGAAGGCTCTTTAGGAGGAGGTAATGGAAAAGGAGGTAATGGAAAAGGAGGTAATGGGAATGGAGACAATGGAATGGAGACAAACCTCCACCCTCTCCACCACCTTCTTCATCTTCTTCTTCACAAACATCTTCACACTCTTCCACTAATATAACCCTTACTCATACTCATCATCATTCTTCAAAAGGAAATGGTAAATCACCTTTTCTAAAACTTAATGTTAAATTTGAGTTGCCCATGTATAATGGTGAAGTAAATGCAGAAAAGATGGATAATTGGATTCACTAGTTGGAGGTGTATTACAGAATTCAAAACCTTCAAGAGGATGATATCGAAATTCAGTTGGCTTCATTGAGAATGGAGGGTGTGACACTCATTTGCTGGGAAGAAAGGACTCAAGACGATATCAAAAAACATGGCAAGGTCTCTATTACTTGGTCTGATTTCATTGATGCTATAAAAAGACAATTCTACCCTTTAGCTCACATGTAAAAAGCTATCATGAATTGGAAAAATTTCAAATAGTTAAAATATCAAAATTTGCAAGAGTATACTCAGGAGTTTAGGAGAAGAGCCCTTATGCTAGGAGTAGACTTGATGTCACAAGATACTTTGTTGAAATACATAGAAGGTTTGCATAGCTATCTTCACCATTCTTATGTTTAATCCCGTGAATCTTGATGAGGTCTGTGTTCAAGCTACACACCTCAAAGTAAGAGGGAAAAATGCACAAGAAGAAGGTAAGAAGAAGCCATTCCAGAGTGGTGAAAGGAAATCAGAAGAAGAATGCTTATGTTAAGAAAGATGGGGAGAAACCCGTGTGCAAGAATTGTTCCAAAGAGGGCCATGATGAAGCACATTGTTGGAAGCTTCATCCTGAATTAAGACCGAATAAATTTAACAATAAATGGAAATAGAAGACAAATGTTGTTGTACAACAAGACTTGGGTTCCAACTCTAGTGATGAAGTAAAGATTGCAGCCACAGTCATTAAAGGAAAAGTCACGGAAAAAACAAGCAAAGAGGAAGTCGTGGCAAGCACCAGTGCAACAAATAAATCCAACAACTCTTCAAATGAAGAAAACATAATTGAGTTGTTCCTTATCAGAGTTATTTCCAAACACACCAATATTGATATGTTGTTTGACAGTGGATCCCAAGCAAATTTAATTTCTATAGACTTGGTCAAGAAATTGAATCTGGAAACTGGTTGGATAACCAAGGATGCAAAATCTTCAGGTCATAAGGAAATGCATTTTCAGGTTTTCTATTACTGCCAATTTCGTTGATGAAGTCGAATTAGATGTAGTGCTGCTAGATATTTTTGGAATTATGTTGGGAAGCACATATCTGTATGATCGGAAAGCCGTTTTCCATAGATTTGAGAACAAATATCATTTGTTCAAAGATGGAGTGGAGTATATTGTGAGAGCCCATCGTATAAAGCTTAATCTGTCTTTAGCAAGTGCAGGGAAAATGAAGTGACTGGTCAATTCCAACAAGAATCTCGTGCTCTTTATGATCAAGTAGAAGAATGACACTGAGCATGAATCCTTCGCAGGCTGTGACATGAAGCTGAAAGCTGAATTGGTTGACATGGTCAATCAATATGGAGATGTGTTTCAATAACCAAAGGGATATCCACTAAAAAGGGGAATTCAACATGAAATTCAGCTACAACAAGACTCTTCACTCCCAAATATAGGTATGTATCGAATGCCAATTTTGGAAAGTTTAGAAATTAAGAAACCAGTCCAGGAATTGTTAGACAAAGGTGTAATTCATCCCTCTACTTTGCCATGTGGTTCACAAATTGTTTTGGTACTGAAGAAAGATGGAACCTAGTGCATGTGTGTAGATTATCAAGCTTTGAATAAAATTACCATAAAGAATCGATACCCACTGCCCAGAATAGATTATTTGCTAGATCAGTTGAAGAATGCAAAATACTTCACTAAATTAGACTTGAGAAGTGGATATCATCAAGTTAGAATAGCTAAGGAGGATATTTGGAAGACTTCTTTTAAAACCAAACATGGATTATTTGAGTGGTTGGTTATGCCTTTCAATATTTGCAATGCTCCAGCTACATTCATGAGAGTTATGAATGATGTTTTAAGATCCTTTCTTAATGAGTTTGTAATTGTTTATTTAGATGATATTTTGATATTCAACAAATCACGAGAAGAGCATGTCAAGCATGTGAGGAAAGTGTTGGATGTCTTGAAAAAAGCAGTTATTTATGAAAATGTCTAAATGTGAATTCGAGAAAACTTCCTTAGTGTATTTGGGCCACATAGTTGGAGGAGGTGAGCTAAAGATTGACCCCTATAAAGTTGTGGTCATTGTGAATTGGCCAATACCCAAATTAGTCACAGAAGTAAGGAGTTTTCTGGGAGTAGTGCAACACTGGAGGAAGTTCATTGCCAATTTCTCTTCCATAGCAACTCCACTACATGCTTTGACCAACGTGAAGGTTGTTTTCCAGTGGGGAGAAAAACAACAAAAAGAATTCGATGCTTTAAAACAAAATATCAGTTCAGCCCAGTTTTAGCATTGATGGATTTGAAACAACCATTTGAAATACAAACAGATGCAAGTGACTACGCCATGGGTGCAGTTCTTTTACAACATGGTAAGCCCATTTCATTTCATTATGATATTTTCAATGGCGTTTTTATTAACTTTCCTACATATGATAAAGTGATTTACGCATTGGTGCAAAGTGTGAAGAAATTGAAGCATTATTTAATGGGAAAAGAAACCATTATTCACACCGATCATCAATATTTGCAATATCTGCGATCTCAAACAAAATTGCAGTAATGAAGGAACTTTCATCGGATGGGATTCTTACAACAATTACACTTGGTAATTAGGTACAAGAAATGTATTTACAATAGAGTTGCTAATATGCTTTCTAGGCCAGTTGTTAGTGTAGCCATTTTACTCAAGAATCATTCTATTTTGCCTGGAAGTTATGTTGAACAATACACACATGATGCTGACTTTCAAGAGGTATATTCAAAATTGAGAAAGGGCCACCAAGTTGAGGAATTAGACTACCATGTACATGGTAATCTATTGTATCATTTGGGAAAACTTTGTGTTCCACAGGGAGAGAGAGAAAATGTCACAAGGGAAGCGCACACTTCTCTTATTGCTGGACATTTCGGTGTAAGTAAAATAGTGGAAAATACTCAGAGGTATTTTTACTGGCCTCGTATGCTCGAAATTGTGTCACGTTTTATCAGAGGTTGTTCATTGTGTGTAGTCAAAAAGCCTAGTAATATGAAACTAGGATTGTACACACCACTTCCAGTGCCTTCACGTCCATGGGAGAGTGTTTCTATGGATTTTTAGGAGGTGTATTACAGAATTCAAAACCTTCAAGAGGATGATATCAAAATCCAGTTGGCTTCATTGAGAATGGAGGGTGTGACACTCATTTGCTGGGAAGAAAGGACTCAAGACAGATCAAAAACATGGTAAGATCTCTATTACTTGGTCTGATTTCATTGCTGTTATAAAAAGACAATTCTACCCTTTAGCTCACATGCAAAAAGCTATCATGAATTGGAAAAATTTCAAACAGTAAAAATATCAAAATGTGCAAGAGTATACTCAGGAGATTAGGAGAAGAGCTCTTATGCTAGGAGTAGACTTGATGTCACAAGATAATTTGCTGAAATACATAGAAGGTTTGCATAGCTATCTTCGACACACCATTCTTATGTTTAATCCTGTGAATCTTGATGAGGTTTGTGTTCAAGCTACACACCTCAAAGTAAGAGGGAAAAATGCACAAGAAGAAGGTAAGAAGAAGCCATTCCAGAGTGGTGAAAGGAAATCAGAAGAAAAATTCTTATGTTAAGAAAGATGGGGAGAAACCCATGTGCAAGAATTGTTCCAAAGAGGGCCATGATGAAGCGCATTGTTGGAAGCTTCACCCTGAATTAAGACCGAAGAAATTTAACAATAAATGGAAATAGAAGACAAACGTTGTTGTACAACAAGACTTGGGTTTCAACTCCAGTGATGAAGTAAAGATTGCAGCCACGGTCACTAAAGGAAAAGTCATGGAAAAAACAAGCAAAGAGGAAGTCGTGGCAAGCACCAGTGCAACAAATAACTCCAACAACTCTTCAAATGAAGAAAACATAATTGAGTTGTTCCTTATCAGAGTTATTTCCAAACACACCAATATTGATATGTTGTTTGACAGTGGATCCCAGGCAAATTTAATTTCTGTAGACTTGGTCAAGAAATTGAATCTGGAAACCATGCCTCATCATAAACTGTATCAGTTGGGTTGGATAACCAAGGATGCAAAATCTTCAGGTCATAAGGAAATGCATTTTCAGGTTTTCTATTACTGCCAATTTCGTTGATGAAGTCGAATTAGATGTAGTGCCGCTGGATATTTTTGGAATTATGTTGGGAAGCACATATCTGTATGATCGGAAAGTCGTTTTCCATAAATTTGAGAACAAATATCATTTGTTCAAAGATGGAGTGGAGTATATTGTGAGATCCCATCGTATAAAGCTTAATTTGTCTTTAGCAAGCGCAGGGAAAATGAAGTGACTGGTCAATTCCAGCAAGAATCTCATGCTCTTTATGATCAAGTAGAAGAATGACACAGAGCATGAATCCTTCGCAGGCTGTGACGTGAAGCTGAAAGCTGAATTGGTTGACATGGTCAATCAATATGGAGATGTGTTTCAAGAACCAAAGGGATATCCACCAAAAAGGGGAATTCAGCACGAAATTCAGCTACAACAGGACTCTCCACTCCCAAATATAGGTATGTATTGAATACCAATTTTGGAAAGTTTAGAAATTAAGAAACAAGTCCAGGAATTGTTAGACAAAGGTGTAATTCATCCCTCTACTTTTCCATGTGGTTCACCAATTGTTTTGGTACTGAAGAAAGATGGAACCTAGTGCATGTGTGTAGATTATCGAGCTTTGAATAAAATTACCATAAAGAATTGATACCCACTACCCAGAATAGATGATTTGCTAGATCAGTTGAAGAATGCAAAATATTTCACTAAATTAGACTTTAGAAGTGGATATCATCAAGTTAGAATAGCTGAGGAGGATATTTGGAAGACTTCTTTTAAAACCAAATAGGGATTGTTTGAGTGGTTGGTTATGCCTTTCAATATTTGTAATGCTCCAGCTACATTCATGAGAGTTATGAATGATGTTTTAAGATCCTTTCTTAATGAGTTTGTAATTGTTTATTTAGATGATATTTTGATATTCAACAAATCACTAGAAGAACATGTCAAGCATGTGAGGAAAGTGTTGGATGTCTTGAAAAAAGAACAGTTATTTATGAAAATGTCTAAATGTGAATTCGAGAAAACTTCCTTAGTGTATTTGGGCCACATAGTTGGAGGAGGTGAGCTAAAGATTGACCCCTATAAAGTTGTGGTCATTGTGAATTGGCCAATACCCAAATTAGTCATAGAAGTAAGGAGTTTTCTGGGAGTAGCGCAAACAGTGGAGGAATTTCATTGCCAATTTCTCTTCCATAGCAACTCCACTACATGCTTTGACCAACGTGAAGGTTGTTTTCCAGTGGGGAGTAAAACAACAAAAAGAATTCGATGCTTTAAAACAAAATATCAGTTCAGCCCCAATTTTAGCATTGATGGATTTGAAACAACCATTTGAAATACAAACAGATGCAAGTGACTACGCCATGGGTGCAGTTCTTTTACAACATGGTAAGCCCATTTCATTTCATTATGATATTTTCAATGGCGTTTTTATTAACTTTCCTACATATGATAAAGTGATTTACGCATTGGTGCAAAGTGTGAAGAAATTGAAGCATTATTTAATGGGAAAAGAAACCATTATTCACACCGATCATCAATATTTGCAATATCTAAGATCTCAAACAAAATTGCAGCAATGAAGGAACTTTCGTTGGATGGGATTCTTAAAACAATTCCACTTGGTAATCAAGTACAAGAAATGTATTTATAACAGAGTTGCTAATATGCTTTCTAGACTGGTTGTTAGTGTAGCCATTTTACTCAAGAATCATTCTATTTTGCCTGAAAGTTATGTTGAACAATACGCACATGATGCTGACTTTCAAGAGGTATATTCAAAATTGAGAAAGGGCCACCAAGTTGAGGAATTAGACTACCATGTACATGGTAATCTGTTGTATCATTTGGGAAAACTTTGTGTTCCACAGGGAGAGAGAGTAAATGTCATAAGGGAAGCGCACACTTCTCTTATTGCTGGACATTTCGGTGTAAGTAAAATAGTGGAAAATATTCAGAGGTATTTTTACTGGCCTCGTATGCTCGAAATTGTGTCACGTTTTATCAGAGGTTGTTCATTGTGTGTAGTCAATAAACCTAGTAATATGAAACTAGGATTGTACACACCACTTCGAGTGCCTTCACGTCCATGGGAGAGTGTTTCTATGGATTTTTAGGAGGTCTTCCTTTATCAAGAAAAGTTCATGATTATTTGTACGTAGTTGTGGATAGGTTCAACAAGATATGCATATTAATGCCTTGTAAAAAACAAATTACAGCTAAACAAACAACTCAACTTTTCTTTCAAAATGTATGGGTTCATTTTCGATTACCTACTTCTATTGTAAGTGATTGTGATTCCCAATTTGTTGGGAATTTTTGCTCAAATTTATGGAACTTGATGGACACCAAGTTGAAGAAAAGTAAAACCTTCCATCCACAAAAGGATGGTCAAAATGAAGTGGTTAACAGGACAATTATTCATTTGCTAAGAGGATATTGCAACAAACATCCTAAGTTGTGGGATGAACATTTGCATTATATTCAACATGCTTACAACCGAGAAAAACACTCTTCTACTTTAACTTCACCCTTTGAGTGGTATGTCTTGGTTATTTGCCTAAATCACCTTAGAATTTCATATTTGAGAAAGATGTAGTTATAGATGGACATAGCAACATAGACAAAGCAAATAAATTCATTGAGCAAATTCAGTTGATTCACCAAACAATTCAAGAACAACTAGAAAAGAGTCAAGACAAGTATAAGGCAAGGCATGATAAGCATCATGTGGATCATCGATTTCAATTAGGTGATGAAGTTTGGCTTTACATTAGCAAGGAAAGGATTCAAGGTGAAGGTAAAAAGCTGAAACCAATCCGTTATGATCCATTTAAAATTCTGGAAAAGATTGGTAATAATGCTTTCAAGATTGATTTTCCTTCATATATGCGAATTTATTTCGTTGTTACTGTTGAAAATTTGAGATTATATGAGCCTGCTTTGGTTGAAGATCAAGGAGAAAGTGTACAGATTCCATCAATTGAAGATTTTTCTCGAGAATTTCTTGATGAGCTTCAACAAAACACCATACTTGACAAAAGAACGAGGTCATCAAAGAGGTGGAATGTTTATTATCTTCGAGTGGGTCTCAAAGGTACAAATCTATCAAAGTCCAAATGGATTGAAGAGGGGAAGGTGAGGGAACAATACCCTTATCTGTTCAATAACTGAATATAATATTTTGGGGTCCGAAAGACTTCTAGTGGGGAGGAGTGATCAGGTGCTCAAAGTTATGCTCAAAAATAAAAGTGTCAAAATTTTGTTAAACTTAGCTTCAAATCGAAGAGCTTGTCATTCTAAATCCAATGGTGTGAATGGAACTCAAATCCAAGATTGTATGCAGAAGTTAGAGAAAGTCAAAGTTCAAGTTTGACTTGTCTACATGGGAGGATTGGATGACATGGCAAAGTCCTTTTGCGAATGAGGAGGTGCTAAGTGGCAAGCCGTCATTGGCCCCCACATGTCGCAAATCGTAATTACGGACAGGTCAACATTAGGAATCAGCCTCTGAGTAGGGAAAGATGCGATGTATCGGCCAGATTTGTGATTGCGATGGATCATAATTGCAAATCAGCAAAGAAAACAACACTGCAGAATCGGCCCCGACAGGCATTAGGTTGTGTGCAGTATCACAATTGCAAAT
The DNA here is from genome assembly GCA_000404065.3 of Pinus taeda. NCBI lineage: Eukaryota > Viridiplantae > Streptophyta > Pinopsida > Pinales > Pinaceae > Pinus > Pinus taeda. The sequence continues at coordinate 163,846 of APFE031122967.1, forward strand.
CACAATCACAACCTGCAGAAGGCAAAGTCCAACATTTTTATTACTATCGATTCACCGCCGATTGCAATGTGCGATGGGATCCCGGATGAGATAAGTTATGCATTCTGGTTAATAATCTTACTGAGTCTGCCAATATCACAATCATTGCTTTGTTCACAAGACCATCTGTCGGTTTTTTATGCCGATTGCGATTTGTGATACAGCTGACAGGTTATGGTCCGCTACACAGCGAAATATTCACCTAGTTAGTGGATTTTGGGTTAATTTGTAGGATCATGCTAGTTTTGGAACAAGTTGTGGAACGAATAGTGGGAAAACTAGGAGAAGTCATAACTTCTTCAGTTTTTCACCAAATTGGATACAAAAAGAGGCTAGATAGCCATTTTTTAGTATTCTAGACTCATTGGAGCAGGTTTTAGAAGCATTTGAGTATTGAAAACACAAATTTTTACACTTTTGAGCATAATAGAGAGGCCCAAGCCATTGGTAGCTGGACCAAGGAGACGTAGTCCAGGAGGGGTGAACTCCTTTATCATGTGCTTGTTGTAATGTGTTTTTGATGATGTTCTATACATGTTTATGTTATTGTTCAATTTTTGGTTTATGTTAAATTGCTCATAAAATTAACATAAAAAATCTTCATTTCACTTCCAAAAAATGATGAATCCTTAAGCACAATGAAAGCATTTTGTTTATATTCTGAGGAAGATCTTAGCACTGCAAACTAATATTCTGAATCAGATCACTTGTTGAGAAATGGAAACAAGAAATTCCAGTTTAAATTTGTCCTTGAATTTAAATTGTGAATTAAAATCGAATTCTATTCTCATAGCAACTTGTAAATAGTTAATTAAGTTAATTAGCTTAGCAATTTTGAGTTGGAAGTATTTCTGAATTCATGTATATGTTGTCCCTAAGTTTTAGGGGTCTAGGATGAGTTTAATTGTGAGTTGTAATTAGATCACTCAATTTATTGAGTTATGTTCATTTAAATTAGTTCCAAACTGTTTGAGGAACTAACAGAGTGTTAACACTCATTTGGTGCACTAGTGCATCCACAAGTGTTATTCTAGTTAACTGAAGATTCCCTCATCATAAACTCATGCCTGTCAATTCTAAGAAAGACCCAGTTGAGACTAGAGTGTAGGGATAGTTTACTATCAGTTGTGTGATTTATTGAGTTGTATATATCATGCATGTAATTAGAGAAGGACCTATGTTTGGATTGCACAATTTTTGAATCATGAATTCCCTTTAAATATGGGCTATTCACCCTAGGAATTACGCAAGATATTAGGGGCTTGGAGTGTTGCTCAATAGGCTAAGGATTTGGCTTGAGCTAGCTTATGAGCTAAGAGAGTTGAGCATACTTGTGCGGAATTTTTCTAGTCAGAACAAGCTTTGTATCTTCACTCATATTTCTAATATATGCAATACAAATAGAGGGGTTTTGAGAAGTGCATTTCCCTAGATACATCTTGTATTATGTGCCATTGATTTATCTTCTTCTTGTTCATATTGTTTTCATTGATTTATTGACTTTCATTGGTTAAAAGTACAAGTAGATTCTTGTCTTTTTCTTTTAGTAAATTGCATGAGCTTGTGAATCTACATGATTTTCTACATGGTATTGGAGCTGAGAACAATATACTAGAGGATATTTCAAAGTTTTGAGTTTTGGGTTATAGGTGAAATTCGAATTTGCAATACATACTTCAAGATCGGCAAATGTCGTTCTACGGTCTACCGCTTGAGTATGCCTTGGAAAGAAACTCAAATTTTATAGCTTGGAGGGACATAATGGAGGTTGTGCTAGAGGATAATGGCTTGAAAGGTTTTTTTGATCAAGAAATTCCTAAGCCAACAACATCGGATGCACAAAATTTGACTGAATGGAAGAAGTGTGTGGCAAAGGCGAGACAGATAATCCTTGAGAGAGTTTGATACCACATTGTCTCGAGTCTCCATGGTGAGGAAACTCCATATGCTATGTGGAAAACATTGATAGAATTGTATCAGAATAATAGTGACCAAAGGAAATTGGTACTGAAGGACAAATTTTGAAAAATCAAAATGGAGAATGGTGAGATGATTCCAAAATACTTGACCAAGTTCATTCAGTGTCGTGATGAACTTGGAAGTGTTGGAATCATGGTTGCTGAGGATGATATGATGAGTCTTGCCCTTCTAGGAATCCTAAAGAGTTGGCATAGTTATTAGGACTTTTTCAATGGTCAGGAGAAGTTGCAAGATTGGGAACGACTGTGGTCAGATTTGATGTAGGAGGAGATCAGGAAAAACACCAAGGATGTTGAAAATAGAAACAAGAAATGATAAAAATAGAATCCAGAAATTCCAGTTTAAATTGTCCTTGAATTAAATTGAGAATTAAAATCATTTTCTATTCTCATAGCAACTTGTAATAGTTAACTAGAGTGAGTTGACTTAGTTAACTTAGGAATTTCGAGTTGGAATTCTTTCTGAAGTCATGTATATGTTCTCCCTATATTGTAGGGGTCCAGGACGAGTTAAGTATGAGTGGTAATTAGTTAAATCACTTTATTGAGTTAAGTCCAGTTAAATTAGTTCCAAATTATTTAAGGAACTAATAGTGAGTTCACAGTTAGTTGACGCATTGGTGCACTCAACTAGTGCTACTCCAGTTAATTCAATATTCCCTCATTAGAATTCATGCATGTCGATTATGAGAAAGACCCAGTTGAGACTAGAGTGTAGGGACAATGTACTATTTGTTGTATAATTTTATGAGTTGTACAGATGGTGCACGCAATCAAGAACTAGACCTAATTTTGGATTGCGCAGTTATGGGTGAGGAATTTCCCTTTAAATACGGGCTAATTCTCTCAGGAATTGTGCAAATAATTAGAAGCTTGGAGGCTTGGAAATTTTGGTAAGTATTATCGAAAGGAAGTCATCAGGCGGAGGATAGGAAATATTTGTGCAGGATAAGCTCAAGGTTGAGCAGAGCATATTGTATTCATCCAAATTCTTTGACCAAGGGTGTAAGGAAATAGGGACTTGGAGAGCTAAAGAATTGGCTAAGTGTTGGCCCAAGAGTTTGCTTGTGAGTTGGAGATTGATTTTACTAAGTGTTGGGATTGTTCTTGTGAGAAAAAACATTGTATTATCATCTTGGATTTCTGATTAATACAATAGAGATAGTGGGGTTTTGAGTTGTGGCTTTCCCCAGATATTTATTGTGTTACGTGCCATTGATGTCCTTCCTCTTGTCGATTATTGTTTTCATCGATCTTTATGGGCTTCCACTATAAAGAGTAGAAGTAGATTCTTGTCACTTGTTTTAGTAGATTACATCAGCTCGTGAATCTACAGGAAAATATACATGGTATTAGAGCTGAGAACAGTATACTACAGGAGATTTCTAAGTTTTGAGCTTTGGGCTACGAGTTTGTAGAGAAGATCTGAAAAATTTTGTGCAAAATTTTCAGAAACAAATAGAAGATTTGGATTCTTTGGAAAAAATACCCAAATTCAAACGAAAAAATCAGTTGAATTAGAGTTAGGATGAGGGAGATATCACTGATTTAAAATCATCTCTTTCTCCATAAAATTTCATGACGACATGACAAATGAACAGATTGGTGTGTTAGCCAAGAACCTGTATGATCTTGAGGTTCAAGATGCATGCAAAGCCTTGAGAAGCAAGTTAAAGTTAGAGGCTTGGTGGTTGAGAGGGAGAGTCAATTACCTCTCAACATGCAACCCCAAAAGAAGCAGTCTCAGAAAATTATGGAGTAGCCACAATTGGAGAAGCTGAGAGGAGACCGAGTGGAGGCATCTAGTCATGTAGAAACATCTAGTAGGGGGGAATTTCAAGCCAAGTGGGGAAGGGATCACATGTATCCATACCTCTAAGTGCGAGGCAGGGTGATGTGAAGTGATAGTCGCAAGAGGGTTGAAATTGGGCAGGGTCCATTGATTGGTTTTATCTCATGGATTGTGCCTTGCTACGGGAGCCCAAAGTAAATAGTAGCAGAACAAATTAGTGGGATTGATGCAGTTAGAGATCGTAGTGATAGAGGCTAGACCAATCAGAGATTGAAGAGCATAAAGAGGGTTGACAATGGTGTAGAAAGGAAGAGTCAATAAAAGCGTAAAGTTTTCAGTCGATAGAGGCAATGGTAGTCAGAGACTTTGATGACAGAGGCATCATTCTAATTCATGTTGGATGTTTTTTGTTTTTGGAGTTGCTAGAGCAACAACAATAGAGAGAAGAGTTGCATGCAGAACATTCCAAAGGTTCAGGATCAAGATCGAGTTGAATTCCTTTCTTATTGAGAGGGAGTGTTGAAAATAGCAACAAGAAATGATAAAAATAGAATCTAGAAATTCAAGTTTAATTTGTCCTTGAATTAAACTGAGAATTAAAATCGAATTATATTCTCATAGTAACTTGTAATAGTTAACTAGAGTGAGTTGACTTAGTTAACTTGGGAATTTCGAGTTGGAAGTCTTTCTGAAGTCATGTATATGCTCTCCATATATTATAGGGGTCCAGGATGAGTTAAGTATGAGTGGTAATTAGTTAACTCAGTTTACTGAGTTAATTCCATTTAAATTAGTTCCAAACTGTTTGAGGAACTAATAGTGAGTTAACAGTCAGTTGATGCATTAGTGTACTCAACTAGTACTACTCTAGTTAATTGAAGACTCCCTCATCAGAAACTCATGCATGTCGATTCTGAGAAAGAACCAGTTGAGACTAGAGTGTAGGGACAATGTACTATTTGTTGTATAATTTTATGAGTTGTACAAATGGTGCATGAAATCAGGAACTAGACCTAATTTTGGATTGCACAGTTATGGATGAGGAATTTCCATTTAAATACCAGCTAATTCTCTCAGGAATTGTGAAAAGATTAGAAGCTTAGAGGCTTGGAAATTTGGCTAAGTATTAGCCAAAGGAAGTCATCAGGCGGAGGATAGGAAATACTTGTGCAGGTTAAGCTCAAGGTTGAGCATAGAATATTGTATTCATCCAAATTATTTGATCAAGGGCGCAAGGAAATAGGGACTTGGAGAGATGAAGAATTGGCTAAGTGTTGGCCAAGAGTTTTCTTGTGATTTGGAGATTGATTTTACTTAGTACTGGGATTGTTCTTGTGAGAATAGGCATTGTATTATCATCTTGAATTTCTGATTAATGAAATACATATAGTGGGGTTTTGAGCTGTGGCTTTCCCCAAATATTTATTGAGTTATGTGCCATTGATGTTCTTCCTCTTGTAGATTATTATTTTCATCGATCTTTATGGGCTTCCACTTTAAAGATTAGAAGTAGATTCATGTCTCTTGTTTTAGTAGATTACATGAGCTTGTGAATCTATAGGAAAATATATAATGGCTCTTCATTCAAGACTGATGATGAAGAGAATTGTGCCTTAGTGATTAAGGCGAAGAAGGGGAAGGGGAAAGCTTCCCATTCCAAATTGGATTCTTATCATGGAGGTAAGAAGAAAGAAATGGAAAAAGTTAAGTGCTTTCATTGTCATGAGCTGGGCCATTTTGCTACAAATTGTCCACTCAAGAAGTCCAAGAAGAAGTCCTCACAAGGAGTGGCTGGTGAGGATTTGGCCTCTCAATTCGAATTGGATTTTTCCCTTAGTGCATGCATGGTGTCATCAATTATTGGAAGTTTATGGTACTTAGATAGTGGAGCTTCATTCCACATGACTGATGACAAAGAGTTATTCAGTGACCTAGAGGAGAAAGATCTCTAGATGCATATCGAGATGGGTGACAATGGGAAGTATAGTGTTACTCGATTGGGCATGATTAATTTTTAGAGGGAGCATGGGGCTCCAATCACCTTGAATAATTTTATGTATGTGCCCAGGTTGAAGAAGAACTTGTATCTGTCGTCATGCTTGAGGATAGAGGCTATGATGTGATGTTCTCAAAAGGAAAGGAATTCCTTCGACACATAGCCACAGGTCAAGTAAAGAAGATAGGGATTCGGTTGAAGAATCTCTATAAACTAGAAGTATAGTAGTTTGATGTTTTGAGCACAAAAGTAGAAAGGGTGCAGAGCCAAGACATTGGTGAGTTGTGGCACAAGTGATTGGGCCACTTGCATCATGGGGCTTTGAAGATATTGCAACAGATCTCTATTGGTCTTCCCAAAGGTATGCTTGAGCAATTTGATATATGAAAGGGGTGTACTTTGGGAAAATACACCAAGTCTTCCTTTCACTATAGAGACAGTCAAGCATAGGTTATTATGGAGCGAGTCCATTCATATGTGTGTGGACCATTCTCGATAGCATCCATAGCCAAACACAGGTATTATGTTATATTTGTTGATGAGTTTTCTCGAAAATGTTGGATATTTTTCATGTAGAAAAAGGCTCAAAACTTCACAAAGTTTTATGAGTTTAAAGCATTGGTGGAGAAAGAGTCGAGCAAGAAGGTTAAAGCTTTATGGAGTGATAACAATGGTGAGTATGTCTCAAATGAGTTTAAGATCTTCTATGCAGTGGAAGGGATTGAATGATATTTGACGACACCCCATAACCCTCAGTAGAATGGGGTGGCCGAGAGGAAGAACATAAGCATACTAGGGGCAGTGAGGGTGATGTTGCATGATCAGGGCCTACCGCTACACTTGTGAGATAAGGCATGCAACACAGTGGTTTATGTTTAGAACCGTAGCCTGCATGAGATACTTGAGATGAAGACACCAGAGGAAGGCTTATTCCATTAAGAGCCCAAATGTTGGTCACTTCAAGATTTTTGGGTCATCGATATATTTCCATGTGACAAAAGATGCACGAAAGAAGCTTGAGATGACATTAGAGTTGGGGATATTTTTGGGGTACACTAATACACCTCACAACTATTGGGTGTACTTGTCAACCAACAAGATGACAGTGGTTCAAAGGGATGTTCAGGAGAAGGCCATGCGAGTTTCCCTTGAGAGGGAACTTGAGCTACATGCGGATGAGGAGATTTTAGATCCTAAGGTTGAGGAGCCTCAGATTGATGTGGAGTAGCCACATACAAAGGATCCGAGAGTGGAGACGTCCACTCAGGTAGAGTCTTTGAGAGAGGGAAGAAAGTGCACTAGAGAGGCTAACAGATTGTTGGATGATGCACGAGAGAATGTGGGAGCACCCACTTCTCAATGCAGGTAGAGGAGGTCACTTGAGAGGTATACTGGATACATGGCTCTTATGGGTGAATGTGTTGTGATAGAGCCATCTTCTTGTAAGGAAGCACTGCAATAGTCGGTTTGGGTTGATGCCCTGGTGGAGGAGTATGACTCCATACTTTGTAACAATGTTTGGGATGTGGTCCCGAGACTGGAGGACAAGTCAGTGGTGAGTTCCCATTGGCTTTACAAGGTAAATCAAGCTGCAACTGGTAATCTGGAGAAGCATAAGGCTAGATTTGTGGCCCGTGGATTTTCATAGGTAGAGGGGATTGGCTATGATGAGACCTTTTCTCCTATTGTAAGGTACTCATCAATATGATCTATATTGGTGCTATCAGCATAGATGGGTTGGAAGATACATCATATGGATGTGAAGATAACCTTCCTTAATGGCATGATTGAGGAAGAGGTGTACATAGAGTAGCCTGAAGGTTTTGAGACCTTTGACCATGAGTTGCATGTGTGCCGACTCAAGAGAGCATTATATGGGCTGAAGCAAGCACCTCGTGTTTGGTACACCATGATAGATAGCTACTTCACTGGGTTGGGCTTCATGAAGAGTGAAGCGGATGAAAACCTATACCACATAGTGGTGGAAGGTAAATTGTTGATCATTGTAATTTATGTTGATGGTTTCATACTGACAGGTAATGATCAACTGATCAAATATTGCAAGGAGGACCTCACAAGAGAGTTTGAGATGAAGGACATGGGGCTCATGCATTACTTTCTTGGCATGGAGGTATGGCAGGGATATGGGGAGTTGTTTGTGTCTCAGGGAAAGTATGCCAACGAGATACTAAGGAGATTCCGCATGGAGAGCAGCAAACCCATGGAGACTCCTTTAGAAGGTAACCGGAGGAAGGAGGATGCTACTTCAGAGGAAGTAGTGTAAGCTAGTGTTTATAGGTAGCTTGTGGGTTCACCATGTACTTGGTGAACACAAGACCATATATGTGCTATGCATTTAAACAGCTTAGTCAAGCGATGGTTAGGCCTACCAAGCTGTATTGGAAGGTAGTAAAGCATGTGTTGAGATATCTCAGGGGAATTTCTCAGTATGGATTATGGTATAGATGGAAAGAGGGGGTGAAGCTTCAAGACTTCACCGATGCAGATTGGGTAGGGATTCCAACTGACTAGAAAATCACATAACGAGGGATCTTCAGTATTGGTTAGTGACAATTTCTTAGTACAACAAGAAACAAAGATCGGTTGCACTTAGTTCAACAGAGACAGAGTACATGGCTATGAGTCAGGAAGCATGTGAGGCCATATGGATTGGGAAGATCTTGGTTGGGTTGTTTGGTCAGTAGATGGATCCAACTGTGATTTACTGCAATGATTAGAGTTGTATCAAACTCTCTGAAAATCCAGTTTTTCATGATCAATCCAAGCATATTGATATCCAATATCAACATCTCAAAGATTGTCTATTGAGGCGGATTATGTTTTTAGAGTACATTCCCATAGAGGAGCAAGATGCTGGCATTTTGACAAAGGCATTATCAATATGTAAATTCGAGTTTCACAGAGACAAGATCGAGGTAGCTAATAATCCCTTTATGTTGTGAGGGAGTGTTGAGAAATGGAAACAAGAAATTTCAGTTTAAATTTGTCCTTAAATTTAAACTATGAATTAAAATCGAATTCTATTCCCATAGAAACTTGTAAATAGTTAATTAAGTTTAATTAACTTAATTAGCTTAGGAATTTCGAGTTGGAAGTCTTTATGAAGTCATGTATATGTTCTCTCGAAGTTTTAGGGGTCTATGATGAGTTTAATTGTGAGTTGTAATTATATCACTCAACTTATTGAGTTACGTTCAATAAAATTAGTTCCAAACTATTTGAGGAACTAATAGATAGTTAGAAATCAGTTGGTGCACTAGTCCATCCATAAGTGTCACTCTAGATAACTGAATATTCCCTCATCAAAAACACATGCATGTCGATTATGAGAAAGACCCAATTGAGACTAGTGTGCAGGGACAATGTACTATCAGTTGTGTGATTTACTGAGTTGTAAATATCATGCATGCAATCAAAGAAGGACCTATGTTTGGATTCCACAGTTTTGGACGCATGAATATGCTTTAAATACGATCTATTCATCCTAGGAAATACACAGGAAATTAGGGGCTTGGAGAGCTGCTGAATAGGCTAAGGATTTCGCTTGAGCTAGCTTGTGAGATGAGAGAGTTGAACATACTTGTGCAAAATTTTTCTAGTGGGAAAAGCTTTGTATCTTCACTCATATTTATGATATATGCAATATAGATAGAGGGGTTTTGAGAAGTGGCTTTCCCCAGATACATATTGTGTTATGTGCCATTGATTTATCTTCTTCTTGTTCATATTGTTTTCATCGATATATTGGCTTCCGTTGGTTGAAAGTAGAAGTAGATTCTTGTCCCGTGATTTAGTAAATTGCATGAGCTTGTGAATCTACAATATTTTCTACAAAACTCCATACCACCTTTACCTTTAAGGGGTGTGTTAGTGTGGTCAAGACGCAAGAGGGAGAAGTAGGTCAACGAAAGAAAAAGAGGTCGATGGGAAGAAATCCAAAAGGGAGCTAGTCAATTAGAAGGGAAATATAGACACAGACTGTGTGATGTGTATGAAGAGTATGTCGGGGATAGGAATATGGTAGTTGCGAGAGAACTCGCGAAAGAGAAGGAGTCACTGGCACAGTGATGGAGGTTCAAGTAGACGAGAGAAGTTCCCTCACAGGGAGTATGTCAAGATAGGAATACAATATTTGTGAAGTGAACTCGAAGAAGGAAGGAGCTCAAGGAGTCGTTGAGGCACATGAGCGAATTATATAGGTGGGGACACTTTGTTCCCGGATACTTGCAGGTTAACAGGTGGAACACTGTGTGCTCTAGATTCTTGTTTGGAAGAGTGTTGACTTTGTGAATTTGGATACCTGTAAGGGTTGTAGGTGGAAGTATTGTGTGCTATGGATCCTTGCAGAGTAGATGGAGACATAGGGGCTATGGTTCTCTATAGAAATTAGTAGGTGGAGACATTGTGGGCTCTAGATTCCTTATAAGTGGATGGAGACACCATGAGATCTAAATTCTTGTGTAAACTGGTTGATTTTCATTGATGTGAATTCCCTTGAGCACTTAACTCTTCAAAATCTGAATCTAGCTTATGGGTGATCAACTGCAAGAAAGACTATAGTGCACCTAGCCTAAGGTTGGGTGGAGAGTTGAAGCCCCTCCCTCAATTTCCAGTCATCCAAACTAATCAAATAAGTGTATTTTCATATGTTGCACTGTAAATAATGAATGATGTTGTTATGTGTTATAATAATGGATGTAGCAGTATTGTTGATTGGAGGAATGGGTTATTCCTGGTTATGTTAGAATGAAATGCTATGTTAATACTCTCATGGTTTTGAGGGGCTTGCAGGTTCTTGTGATTATTCTTACTTTATCGAGTTGTATAGCTATTTACATGGTGATGTATGAATGCTTGATATGCTCAGTGAAACTAATTACAATATATGAATTCCACTATTGGCATATCATGGGTCCTTTACTGTTTGAGGCTATTGATCATCTGTCCTAGTAAAGGAATACTAATATTTCCATGAATGTTTCATCAATGGATCTAATAATATTGTTTGGGCTTTATGATGTGGTTGAATATAATGTCATTGCATATGAGTTCACAAAGCACTATTAGCCAAGGATTGACTTGTTTATGTGTTAATTGGTAGGCATGGTGATGGATTCATGTTTCACATCATGGCTATACTAATGTATAGATTGATTGTGTATGAGTGAAGGTTTTATTCATATCATGATAAGGGTATTGAGCATTGATAGATATTGATGAAATCTTAGCAAGACATTGAAGTCCTTAAGATTTTTAATCCTGGTCACTACAGAGTAATAAGCTTGCATTTGGGTCGAATAAGCCTTGTTAGATTTATTAAGGAGTTTGGAAATTTATGAAGGGGAAAAGACATTTATTAACTTGTGAGATTTACAATAATATGTCGCTTAATGGCCTTGCTTAGTGCTAATTATTTCCACGTGGGCCGCACCAAGTATTATGTGTTGGTCACTTGGGGATGGGTGCTAATGACCAAACAATAAGTTACACATGGATGAAGGATTAAAGTGCTTAGCGATTGGTCCACATGGATAGGTGATGTGGATGATATGTTGACGTTGTAGTGACACATGGTAGCTAGTATGGACACTTTCAAAGGCTGAATCGATAGATTCTGCCTCACACGTGGCAATGGATTTTGGTTCCACATGGATTGGGAATGTCACACAAAGCTAGCATGAATTTTGTGAGGTTAGGGCCACGTCATCACAAAACTCGACTCCCTAGCAATGTTTTACAATTTTCTTTATAAATGTGGCATGGGTTGACAAAAGCCAAGATAGATGGAAGCATTAGGATGGAAACATTCCCATTACCTGACATGATTCTTTTATTTCCTAGGGGAAGGGGACGAAGAAATGTACGTCTTAAAAGTATGGAGAAATGTATGCCCCAGGGGACAAAGAAATGTATGTTTTTGGGAAATGGATATTTGTTTATTTGTGTAGAAAAATATTTGTATGTCCTGGGGGAAGGAAGGGTGGGAAGCTAGATATTCACGCGAGCCAGTTTTCAAATGTAATATGGGATGGGGCCTTTGGTGACAACTTGGTGTGGGACCAGATCATCTCACAAGAAGTGGATGTATTCGGGTGATATAGGTGGATGTTGGTGGCCACCCACCTATTCCACTTGGACCCCCACCATAGTATCTTATAGTTTCTTAGTTTCCTTAATTATATCACAATTTACTATTTTTGGCAATTTTTTGGGTCCTGAAATTTCGGAGCCATTTTGAGGCCCTAAATGACATTTTTTTTGGAAAATTGGGGCCAATAGGGATTATAGCCTAATGCTGGAAGTTCAGAAGTTGTAGTCCTTGGATAGATATTTCTAATGAGGTATTGTGCATGTCAAATGAAGATCGTATGCCAAAGTTACAACCTCGGGAAGTTGATGTACTAATTTACCTAAATGGGGCCCATATTTTTGGCACTTCATCTCCTAGGGTTAATTTTTTTTAGGTTTAGGGTTTCCCATTGCTTCTCAATAATAAATAGGCCTTTGAGCCTCATTGTAACACAGTTCAGAGGCAGTTTAGAGATAAGCTACCGTTTCCCGAGCTAGCCTTATTTCCATTCTGTTTGTAAGCATATTTCGGTATTCAATATTAATGAAAATATGTATTATTTATGCTACATCTTTGTATTTATGGTTATATATGTAATTTTTTGCGTTCATGTTTAAATTATGATCATTGAGAATCCGAAACATTTAAGGGTGACGACCAAGATGTACTAATGGGAAGCCTGGGTGTGGAGCAAGCTTGGATATGTTTATGAGTAGAAGGAATCTGTGGGTTGAGGGGTCATGGGAGTTTTCTACATTGAAAAATTCATGCACACTTGGATATCCCCTAAAACCAGATAATAAAGGAAATTGATGAATTACGCTAAGGGGCTTAGGCCTAGTGAGACCCCCTAGCTAGGCTAAGGTGGCAAGTGGCATAAGGGCTTGGTGAGGCTATGCGGATGCCATGTGATGGTTCAAGAAGGATGTGGATTGTCAGACATGGCTAGACTAATGATGTGGCACATTTTCAATGTGACACATGGCAGGTAGAAGCAACCTTTTTGGGTGGTCAAGAGGTTGATATTTTGGATGACACATGGCACCATCAGAGGATGCCATGTGGTAGGGTGTCACCATGACGTTAGTGTGACATCCACAAGATGTGGACAAAAGGGTGACATGGATTTTAAGTGATGTGGATGCCATGTAGATTCCAAGGTGGTGCCACATATAACATGTACATGAGTGTAATGGGGGCCATGTTTGCATAAACGACATATAGGGGAACCCCCATCATTATTTTCTAGGAAGGGTGGACTGGTGGGAGTGGGGGGGGGGGGGGGGGGGGACTATTACTATAGGCCGCCGATGTAAAGAGGCGACCAAGTGGAGAATATAGGGTAGGGAAACTGCGAGGGATATAGTCACATAAGCAAAAACACCCACCCCCTATTAACTATTGGAGAGGCAAGGGGCCCCATAATTAATATAGACTATTGATATATTTAGGCTAGTCACATGAGGGATTGAAGCTATGAAGTGTTTAACCATCAGACACATGGATTCCACCTAAAATTTCCTAACTGGTTAGACTTTGAAGGGGCATATCTCATGATCCAGAGTTCAGATTGAGATAATATCATTAAAAATATCTTGATGACATGGATGCAATGGTGTTATCCAAAGTTAATTCCGCCAATTTGGGGAAAGAAGAAATTTTGTAACCCCATTTCCATAGTAAGACAATGGAGGTTGGGTTTGTTAAAAGTAACACCTCCCATCAGTCTGGAAAAGTCAAAGGGGGTGGGAGGGAGCGTTACAAAGTGGTATCAGAGGGCTTAGGTTCACCACTTGGACTGAATGAGCCTAAGAGGATAACTTTAGAGCTATGTTATATAGTGGTATAAGAGCTCCTAGGTTTAATGATGTACTGGATAGGCTCAAAAATAGATGAAATACTGATGGGCTCAAGAACAAATGAAATGAAAAGAAAAGGCTCTACACTGGACCTTTGGGGACAAATTTGGAGCTTTGTTACATAGTACATAATTTAAAGGATGATTGTTGATGAGTACAACTGTGTGTTGATTATGTGTTGTATGCATGTGTTTTGATATCAAACTTGTGAAATGATGAGAATGACATATTCTAATATGTTAGTTTGTTTTCTAACTGACATACTAAGTTGTAGATGTCATGACTTCTAGTCTAACTTAGTGATGGCATGCATATAAACATGTTGATATGCACTTTTGATTCCTATAATATGTGTCTGACATGAGATCTATATGTGTGAACAAAAATAGATCAACATACATCAGGCCAACATGTATAATGTTGGCATGGAAAGGTAACAAGTCAATTTGTTTATGCTGATATAACTAACAACTGGGTGTGTGTGACAACACATAAGAAGACCTAATTGCACAATAAATAAAAAGGATGGGAAACAATATGGTACAACATAGCATGGGCCAAGTCCATCATGAGTAAGAAAGGTAAATTTCCCCTAATAGAGTAGAAACCTTCAAGAGCTTGAAAGACGAGATAAAGAGTTGCAAGGCAGATAATAAAAGGCTCATTAGAAAGCAAAAAGAAAATGCAAGGTTGAACAAAATATTGCTAAAACACTTGTGACTCATGCATGCAAGAGTTGTTGTAACAAGCATCAACCTCTAGAGATATATAGTAATGTCATGATGACACAACCAGAAAGCAACATTATAAGGATGGAGAGAAAATAAAGTCAATTTCATGTTGGCACTGTGGAAATGCACATATGAATAATTTTTTTCCTAAAAAATAGCGAAAGAGTAATAATAGTTCATGTGAATCGCAGGCACATGAATCAACAATCTGTAATATTGAAAGAGATGAGGGAGAATCCCCTCAAGCTATCTAAAATAATAAAAAGTTCCTTCTTAAACTATTTATAGGTATGTTGGAATTTTGAGGATGTTATAAGCCTTGGAAAGGACTTTGGCTAAAATTTTGTGCATATATTGGTTAAATCTATTAGAGGGCTATCACTCAACCAAATTGTTTTATATCAATGAGAAGATCCTATTTACGCTCTTGGAATCCCTTCCCCAAGTTAAAGATCAGTGGGAAGGTCACTAGGGGAGACACAAAAAATATGAGTTTATGATTTTCAATGTGGGATATACTTGGGCCACTTTTGTTGATGCCCTGAAGGAGGAATTCCACCCTATAGGGAGCTACGATGACTAGTACATGAGGTGGAAAAATATGCAAGAGGAGAAAGACCAAATGGTGCCAGAGTACACCAATAATTTCCATAACTTGTGCTCAAAAATGGGTATCAAAGGTTTTTAGTGACACTTGGTTTTCAAGTACTATAGTGGCCTACATAGGTATATACAAATGGAGATGTATTTCTTGGAAATATCCTCACTGGGAGTTGTTTATCGATATGTTGTCAAATTATAACAAAAATTGAAGCAAAAGAATAAGCAGGAGTTTGGGTCTACAAATCCATTGCAATAAAATTGTGGAAAAGGAAGCCCTAAATTGTAGAACAAGGGACAAAGTAAAGAGAGCCAAACTCAAGATAATCATCCGAAGTCATAGGAAAAGAAAGGTAATGGGAAGTTGAAGGAGGACACTAGAAAGTGGTGTGATTTCCACAAAAACCCCTAGCATAACGTTGATTAATGCTACTTGAAAAAATTAGTGTCGACTGATCTTAAGGAGAAGAAAATAGACTCTAGCTCATACCTTGATTCAGAATAGGATAAAGGAAATATGATAATTGATGTAGAATCCAATGCTACCATCACAACTATGAAGATCCAACTGAAGAGTCAGAGGATCCTAAGGACGGGGAGCACATCTTCCATTCATAGACATGGATGAAGGTGACCCCACTACATTTCATTGTTGACATTGGGAGATAAAAGAACCTAATATCAACTGAGGTCATCTGAAGATTGAAGTTGTCAAAAATTCCACAACCCCAACCATACACCATTGGTTGGTTAAGCCATGGATGAGACACCCATGTTAGCTAGCAATGTCACCTATCTTATGACATCAAGCCCTTCAAAGATGAGGCATTATATGATGTTTCCTCACTCGAAGTTTGTGATGTTATTTTAGGGAAGCCTTATATTTGGAAGCATAATGCCATTTATGAGTCTTGACATTGTAGTGTCATTATTACTTTAGGGGATCAACTTTACATAATGCTAGAGGTAGTTATAGCTACTAGAAATTCATTATTATAGGAAAAACAATGTGAACAGGTAGTCTCTCATATTACCAAGATTGTCCTCTACATGGTTTGATTAAAAGGTGAACAACAAGTCCCCACAACCATCACAAATTCAGCACAAAGTATCTTTATATAACACAAGAAGGTGGAAAATCTTGTAGAAGGGCCCATAAACATATTCACCTTACCTATAAGGGTGCCTCTACACTTCCAAGTCAAGCATCCACCTACATGGTATGACATATTTCCATATGTTTAGCATGGCTACAATAGAACTCTTCACAACTATATTGAACATAGATATTTTTAGATGTGTTTGGGGTTCCAACAAAAAACTCCATAGATTTCATTCTTCTAACTGCATTTTCACCAGCAAATTCCTCCCATACTTTGGATAAGGCAAGACAAGTAGCAAAAATTGTTAAACGAATCCAACACTTCCAACAATAAGTTCATGATGTATTATAAAAAGTGAATGCTAGGTACAAGCAATGACATGACCAACATTGGGTTCCACACAAGTTTCAAGATACATTGGTTCAAATCATGGACACTAAGAGTCTAAGATGAAGGATATCCATCAATAAGGCATACAAATCTACAATATTATAAAAGTAAGGCAACTTCTTCATTAAGGAAAATGGTTCACCGAAAGCCAAATTCAAAAAAATTTCCCCCATCTGATGAGGGAACTTGACACAATGCATACCATTGCTTCCTAAGAGGGGAGGATGATTCTAGAACATGTCACTTTGAAATGTAATAATTTTTAGGTTATGTCAGAAGAAACTCTAATTTTGTGTAGAAGAGGTATATCACACATTCATCATGGAGTAAAATATCATTGTAATCTTATATTATATAAAGAGTGTAATTACATTAACTTACATGTATTATCATGATGTAATTCTTCAATATCTCTTGGTATATAAAAGAGGTTAGGGTGTCCCATGAAATATAACAATAAAATATCAGTCTTATCTTTGTAAAGTAATGAATAATTTGTGGAGGTGCTCTTTGTAAGGTTAGAGATTTCTCAAGATTGTAAAGAGACTATTAACTTCATGTGGATGTTTCCCCAACTAGGGTTTTACCATATAATATGGTGTGTCCTCTCCTTTTTCCTCATTTATTTTGTTGATTAAATGTTGTTATGATAGATAGGAGGTTAGATTGGTAAAGTTCTATTTTTTTATATTGTTATATGTTTTTACATATTTTCAATATTCTAATAGATTAATCCAAATAGATGATGGTGAACCATCATGATCAATAATTAATTTCTAATTTTATTGGTTTACAAGACCATGGTTTGGGTCAACCATGGTATCCACCCATGATATTTGAAAGGTGTAAGAAAACAAAGTAAAAATCCAATCACACAATTAGCTTTTACCATATAGAACTATTCATTAGTTTTTACCATAGTGATTTATGATATCTACCCATGATTTTTTGTAACCCACAATATTTACCCATGGTATTTGAAATAAAATGAAAGTGCATGACTCTAGGTGAAAAGGCATTGTAAATAATATAAATATGGGACTTCACCATTTTAAAATCCATGAAGCTTCTCATTATGTTGTCTTATGACACTTTTTACCATTTAATAAAAATAAGTAAGAGTTTTTCATATTATTCTTTTTCCTCTATATTATTTCTTTTATGCACTTGCGACATTTTATGTTTTCAATATTTAGCCTTGTTATACCAAAAATGGATCTGATACAAGGAGCTATTGATCCACTATTTTTTCCCAGAATCCGCAGACTGTGTGTGTGAAATAAAGTGTGATTATACCAATCCCATATGCATACAAACAAACATGGAAATTACAAAGTGAGGAAAAAATAGTGTACCTTGTAATTAAAGAGGCCATTATTTGGTGTTGATAGCTTGAAAGATCCACAAGTAGTATTCACTTCTTGCTATCTAATGCTAAGAAAATTCACACATGCAAATAACAGATCTACTAAACCAAATACCCTGCAAAATCCATTAGCATGAACATAATCGAAATATAATGTATAACATGAATAATAAAAGAGAAATCAATATGATGGGAAATGCATCATCTTTTCATTAACAAGCCAAGATGATATACAATTATCATATGATCACTCCTCAAATTTCAAGCCCAATCACCTCATATATTGAAGATAGTCTCTAGGCACATAAAAGCATAGCATAGCTCTCTCTTTAATTCCAACTAACTCTTTTCCTCTTGACAGGGTCAAATTATATAGGCCTTTTGCACTCTTCAAGAGGATGTATCTCGACATCTAGGGGCTCAAGAATTTAGGAAACTTTCACAATAATTGACCCCTAGCCCAACTCATGGAAAAGTTGGTCAAACTAATCTCCTCGGGAATTAAAAAATATAGAAGTTTCACCATAGACACACCTAGTTAAAGGTAATCCCGTGTCTGAGTTGCTAAGTTGTATATTGCATGATAGAATTTGAGCACAGAATGCCAGTGTCCTGAGAGTGTCTTTGTTGCTAAAGAGACAAAATTGTTGAAATAACACTGAGAGAGGTGGCGGTGAATTAGTATTAGCAAATCAATAATCTTTTCATTTCCATTATCAGATTCATATACGCTATTTCAGTTAAGGATACCTGCATGTATACGCAACTGTGTTTAATGCAACTAGCGTATATCTAATAAACTTATGATTCAGTTAGTTGATATTCAATGAGTGCATCAGAACATTATTAACCATATGAACAGTAAACAGGTGCAATAAAATAGAACAGATCATCACACATAAGAAGCACACATGAACACCCCATGATATAGAGGTGGAAACCCAATGTGGGTGAAACCACTGCTACAATTCATCTCTATCTTCTTTTTAATAAGAAAATTCCTTTTTACAATATTTCTGTACTGGTGCAGTCTTATACTAGTACGTAGGCTTCTACCTGCAGAAGGCTACAACCTTCTCTCGTTCTCCAACTTCTCTTGGAAGGGAGCTACAACCCCCTTAGCTCTTGTACTAGCTGATGTACTAGTACGTAGATACCACGTTTCATAAATTTTCAGAGTGGATCCATAAATACAAAACAATCACCACTACAATACAATCATTAACTCTGAATCACCCAACAACTGAATCACTGAAACCCTGTCATCAAAACACAGTCACCAGAACACAGAGTAGAGCCCAGAACTCTGCAACAACCACTAGAACCAACAACAACCTCAAACATCAATTCTCATAATGTATCCACTACTTGACTATGTCGAACCACCGTGCATATGCCCTTTCACCAGAGAGAACCTGCGTATAGATATGAAAATAATTACTTATACCTTCGCTGCAATTTTCAACTTCAAATATAACCAGAACCTAAGATATAAAGGATAAAACATGCATCAGTATTCAAATCTATTCATGATCATACCATATAATGATAATGCATTTTAGTCTTCATGATCTCGGTCCATCAACCTTTATCAACCGCATAGGTGCCTCCTAGGTTCAGATCAAGCAAAGCATCACCAACCCATAACTAGCATACTAGATCTCACACTTCATCAGATATTCATCGCTTGCACACTTGCCCCTCTTGGCCTAATGATCTTCTCCTTATATAGATTTAGGCCTCTCCCAATACCATGGTCCAAAACCACGTAGAACCAATACCTTGGACCCAATACCTAGGGTCAACACTTCAGACCAAATACCATGGACTAATACCAAAATACCTTGGACCAAATACCATGGACCAAAACTTAGATTCCCAACATGTATGCGCCTTTCCTTCTGTATATGGTGAACCAACGTGTATACGCTTCTTTGTCACATCACACTTGCATATACCTCTCTGATCATTAATTCTTTGCTATTTACTAGTTGTACTATGATCTATCATCTGAGTGAGTTGCCATCAAGGAAAACACATGTATCATAATGCCAACAATCTCCCCCTTTGGACTTGATGGCAAAAACCACACCAAGTCACTCTACCCCTTTGACATCAAGGGAAAAGGGTGGACCAAGATATTCTCTCCCTTGATATACATTTTGCTGTCCATACTCCCCCTGAGTACATGCTAAAATATCTGATTGAGCTCCCCCCTTTGTACATGCCAAGATGTACAAATCGGTCCATGCTCCCCCTGAGCACATGCCGAGTCTACAAAAATATTTTTCAAGAGAATAACACGACTTTACAACTCAACCAAGTGAGTATGACCTTCCTATCACCAATAACTCATACATACATCAATCTCCCAATCAAGTGGGGAAACACCATTTTAACTCATCCGCCCAACCAAGTGGGGATATACCAAATGTTTATACATGACTGAAATAGAAATTATTACATCATCCTTCCCATGTAAAGTGGGGTTAAAAAATTGGGTCTTTTCATGACCTTTACATCAAATGATATACATGAATTTTATAACAATGACCAGCAATCTAAACAAGACCATGATAGTCATCAGCAACTATCATACACCATATATGATCTGCACCATAAGCATCTGTCACTAGCATCCAGACCTGTAACCTGCAATCCATTCTCTTGGCCAATCAACAATTAGTAGCAAGATGTGTCAATAAGCAAAATCACCAAAGAATTCTAACCATAATGCCAACAATGCATTATTCGAAGCATTTTCTCCCCCTGAGCCTGTGCCAACCATCATATACCATGACCGAACCATTTCCTGAGTCTGTTCTGCTGCTTTTTCTTCAGAGCTCCATATACGCGACTCTACAGCCTCTAACTCGCGTATATATTGACTTATCTTCATAATATCTGCGTATGCAAATTGGAATACTGAAGGTCTACACTTTCAGTTTCCCCTGTGTCTGTTATGTCAGCTAACTGAGTTATGCCACATCTTTCTGTCTCTAATTTTGTTTTCTTCAATACCTGGAATTGCGATGATGGATGATCCTCTTGCTTTGGAGTTCGAATTTTGCTCCTGCATTCCCTTACTTTATGTCCAAACTTGTTACATGCATAACATCTTACATGTTTCATGTTCCTTCTATTGTAATCAATTTCTTTGTGACCAAACATATTGCAAGAAAAACAATGTCCCTTAAAGTACCTAGAACATGATGATCTTTCTATGTGACGGTCTTGAAACATTCTTCTTCTACATCTAGCTGCAACATGTCTAAGATTATGACATTCATAACATTCAACATTACTCATCAGAGGAAATAACTGTTTATCACTTCCACAGTTAGGAACAAAAGATTTTCTTTGAAGAATTTATTTCCTTGGTTGCTGTTGGGGTTGACCACTTATCTCCTTGTTGATCATTTCAGATTTTGCATTAGAATTCTTTCCCTCACCTTGTGAGCTAGATTCACCTTCAACAGTTTCATAAAAACCAAGACTAGTTTTGATAGTAGGGGATCTTTGACTACTAAGAATATCTTGAAATCGTAACAGTTTATCCTTTTCTTCTAATTTACCTTTTAAGATATTTACCTCAACCTGATGTTGTTCTTCCTTTTCCAGATATTGCTTCCTTATGTTTTCTTCAGCTTTTCTTCCTTCTTCCACTTGTTTCCTTAATTAGAGCACTTCATGTTCTTGTTCTTCAAGAGCTTCTTTATTCTGCTTCTTTGATTCTTTAAGATCTTCTTTTAGAGAGAGGATCTTAGATTCAAGTCTCTGAATTGTTATGCTTTGATCTTTTACTACATCCTGTAGCTGCTCCCTTACTCTGGTTACTGTCTCCAGCTGTTCTTTTAATCTGGTAACTTCTTTTGTTTCTACGTCTTTATTTTCATATGCCATGAGAAGTCTAATGTCTTAATCGCTATTGGATGAATCATTACTTTTATAATGAGTATAATAACTTCTATTACCTTCTTCAGACATCTTTCCTTTGTTATGAGGGCATCTAGCAACGTAGTGACCAACTCTACCACAAGAAAAGCATTTGAAATGTAGCTTACCTTTGAACCTTCCAGATCCCCATTCAAGATTCGTGACAAAATTTACCTCATATTCTTCTTCTGAAATGTATCCTAATTCATTGAGTTTTTCTTTTCCATTTGCTGATACTTCAAATGCAGCTTCTCTCATATCTAATGGTCCTCCTTTTCTCATCTCAAAAGCAGTTAAGATTCCGTGAAGCTACGTCATAGTGATTTTCTGCAGATCCTCCTTTTCTTCTATGGCAGACACTTTGGATTCAAATTTAGCAGACAAGGATCTCAAAACTTTCTCAACTAAGACAACTTCCTTAATTTCTTCACCCAGATTCCTCATACAATTGACAATCTCATCTATACGTAGGAAGTAATTAGCTATGCTTTCATTACCATGCATCTTAAGAGTTTCATACCGTATTCTGAGACTTTGAAGCTTAGCACGTTTTACCTGATCATCTCCTTCATAGCTTAGAATGATTTTGTCCCATATTTCTTTGGCTGATTTGAACTGCATGACCTTGACAAATTCTGATTGTGACAAACTTCCCAATAAGATAGTAACAACTTTGGCATTGAGTTCATATTGCTTTCTATCTATTGTATCTATAGGAATTGTTAATGGATATGTATATCCTCCTTCCACGATTCCCTAAACATCTATTCCAAGCGATTGTAGATATGTTATGGTTCTTATCTTCTAGTAGACAAAATTGCTCCCATCGAAGATTGGTGGTCTGATGGATCCCTCTCTTTCTTGATTACTCATCCTGATGGATCTTCCTTCAAGCAATGAAGCTTCTTTTGAAGGACCCGCTCTGATTCCAATTGTTGGAAATAATATTGAGAGGGGGGGGGGGTGAATCAGTATTAGCAAATCGATAATCTTTTCATTTCCATTATCAACTTCATATACGCTACTTCAGTTAAGGATACCCACATGTATACGCGACTGTGTTTAATGCAACTAGCGTATATCCAGTAAACTTATGATTCAGTTAGTTGATCTTCAATGAGTGCATCAGAACATTATTAACCATATGAATAGTAAATAGGTGCAGTAAAACATAACAGATCATCACACATAAGAAGCACACATGAACACCATGATATAAGGTGGAAACCCAATGTGGGTGAAAACCACCTGTTGCAATTCGTCTCTATCTTCTTTTAATAAGAAACTT